>JAEQBH010005047.1:0-188046 GCA_016808115.1 Tetrastigma voinierianum
TTAACACCCTCTCTCACGCGGTTCAGATCACTCTGTACGCTGAGAGTCAAATAAACAAACGAGGATCTAAATTGCCGAGAGGGGCGGGCTCAAGCTTCTGGACTGGCCAAAACCAAGCTTTCTTGATACTCATGTTAAACGACTCCACTCTCGTGAAGCAACTTTGAGGATTTGATTTAGCTATGAATATTTTTTGGAGAAAATATAAAACAGTTTATAGTTAATACCACTTATATATACTTTATTCAAACTCGCTTTTTATTTGTTTGTCTTTGTTATGTAAGGACTAAGGAATTTATAAATATGCAAAATTTGGAGATTTTGATTATATTCGATTTTCTTTATACTTCCATCGTGGAACCGAATATAGAAGCACCATTTTCTTGTTTTAGATTTCTTCCGATTCCAAACTGCTTCAAGGCTCCTTGAAACCTCGGAAATACTCATGAAAAGAAAATAAATGGCGAAAAGTTACCCTCTCGCAGTTAACCTCAAAACGTCTGCCATCAAAACGCCCCTGGTTGCAGCGTTTAACCCCACACGATAACTACAAATCTCAAGGCATTTTCAACCAAAGTATGTTTTCTGCATTTCTTGTGTTTAATTTCGAGTATTGGTTTTGCAATTTTGTCGATATTTGGTCCCTTTTAAACGGTTATCCTCATCACAAGTATATTTTGCACAAATACAGTACAGTGATCCATTTACATGAAAAATAAAAATACTACAATTGTAATATTAATTACACGGGGCAACTTTAATATTACTTATTTAGCTACTGTAGGGGGATTCAACTGCTATGCTTCCATTGCCAATGGCAGCTCTTGTCAGTTTAACGATCACCTTCAAACTGGACAAGAGCTTGGAGTACATCCACGCCGTCGCCGGAACTTCCCTGGAAAACTGCGCATCGTGTTGTCCATGGCCGAGCATGCCCGTAATCGGTTCCCTGTGGGCGCAAAAGGTACGTCGTTGGCATGACTTCATCGTTGCGTCCTGTTCTCGCTCTGTTTTCAGGCAAGATAAGAAAGCCGTCGCCCAGCTCCTCAGGAGCTGCTTCACCTCGTTCCTTGGATCATCCGACGCCTCCAAGTCTCCGTTCGTGCGTCAAATCGGAGTCGTCGGTCTGTTAGGCGACATCAACTGGGCTCAACAAGCTACTCATCGGTCCATGGCGCCTGGATATCTGTACCTCCGCTCTTGCAGGACCATCCACGACGTCCAGTATGTGAATCATGTGATCGTCGGGCTTGGCTTCCAGCCCAAGCCTTCAGAAAAATGGCTTCAAGATGGACCAGCAAGGATTTCCCGCGACTGAAATCCGGCGAGTCGTCCCTGTCCTTGGCGACAACCAAGGTCAGGGACGTCGCCGGTCTTGGCGCTAGCTTGTTATGTGTTACAGGCGGCCTGCAACTCGTCCAAGAGTTATACCAAGAGACTCTCCCAACATGGCTGCTCTCCGCTAGGCACGGCAATGTAGATGAATCTTTAGCTTCCCATATAACAGATGGATACGCCTACATGCAAGATTTACTGGTTTTGTCTGGATCTTTCGTATGGGCCCGGGGCTAAACCGGCCCTTATGGCGTGCCTGCGAGAGCTTGACATCATCGAGCTCACTTCGACTTCCTGGCCGGAGTAATGGAAGGGAACGTCTCCGTTGGATGCGATACCGATACTTGGAAAGCATATGTTTGTTGTTTGGTTGGTTTGCTTCTGAGTCTCGCCCCGGAATGGGTTCAGGACGTCACGGCGGAGACGCCTGAGGAAACTGGCTGGCGGGTTGAGACGGTATGACGCGAAGCAGCCCCTTTCGCTGTTCGAGAGGGGCGTGGGGTCTGGGACCCTAGGATCTGCAGCTGAACTGGTAAATGTGATCGATTGAGTTCGAAGGTAGATCTATTGCATCACTTTGTTAGCATTAATGCTATGCGAGCTAGCCCTTGGCTGGGACATTAGGATCTGCAGCTGAACTGGTAAATGTGATCGATTGAGTTCGAAAATAGATCTATTGCATCACTTTGGTTACCATGAATGCGAGCTAGCCCTTTCACTGCTCGAGAGGGGCAGGCCTGTGACCTTAGAATCTGCAGCTGAACTGGTAAATTTGATCGATTGATTGAGTTCGAATGTAGATCTATTGCATCACTTTGGTTAGCAATATCTGTTGTTAATGTTAGTAGCATACAGATCTTTTTTTGTATATGCTCCTTCTTGTTCAACTGAAATCTTATTGCAGGGTTTGCCTTGAGGGAGGGCATAAACCTCTTGGCCGTTGGGAACCCAAGTATTAAGAAAAAAAAATAGAGATGAAAAGTGGAAAAAAATAAAAAATAGTTTAAATTTAATAAATTAATTCTAGCGTAATGTTAAAAGTGATTATCTAATGTAATTGTAGCACATCTTTTATTGAAATCCAAACACGTGTATATAAATACACATTTTCGGATAAAAATGTGTTTCTGCACGTATTATAAATGCGAGATTTCCCAAAATCACCTTACGCATTTTGTTATCACGTTGGGGCTTTTAGGGGTATTTTTGTCCGAAATGAGACATTTTCAAGGTTATTTTTGGGAGATGTTAGTTTTGTAAATAACTTTTGTTTTTTGTTCCTTTAAACCAATTTATCCTTAATTTTATATGTTTATTCATGGTAAATTGATTAAAATGGACAAATTAAAAGTTATTTACACAAAATTAACCCCTCTCAGAAGTGATCCTTAAAAATATCCTCAAGCTCGAACAAAAGTCCTTGCCGGGACAAAATTGTCCCTGTGCCAGAAGACAATTCCATAGGGTCATTCCTTTGCTCATAACTAAATCCTAAGCCAGAGTTTTTTGTCCGAAAACGTGCTTTCATACTGTATTTGGATTTCAATTAAAGATGTTAGTTTTGCAATTTTTGTTGGCATTTGTCTTATTATATATAGCCTTTCAAACATTTTTGCCTGAAAGGTGACGGTAATTTTAAATTTATTTATTTATTTATTTATTTGACGCCTTGAAAAGGATTGATTAAAAACTTTAAAAATCCAAATTTTTAGTTTTAAAATTTAGCCCTTGACTTTTGTTAACAAAAAAAAATTACATTTTATTTTCTTGTAAAATAGGTAATCTTTTACAAGATGTATGTAACTATATGAAATGAAAAATGGTTTTTTTTTTTTCTTAAATAAGTTAATTTTTAAGAAAAAATATTAGAAATTTATATTTACAAATTTTGGGGTATTTGATATTTTTTAAATCAAATATCTTTTAATCTATGTTAGGTTTCTAAAAGTATATAAAAAATTAAAGTTTCTTCTTTCCTTAGCCCTTGAGGGTCGTTGTAAATGAGTGGAATGGACATATAGGAAAACCATGAAGCTATAATGTAAAATGTAAAAGTAAATATAAGTAAAAAAAAAAAAAGGTTTTATCATATTGGATTTCAATGTTGAATAATTATTCAACCTAATTTAGTTAAATAAAAAAGAGAAATTAGTTTTAAATGGGTAAAAACAAAAGTTATTTACAAAACTAATCTTAAAAATGTCTCGGACAAAAAATGTCTTTGAAAATATAAAGATAAATCCTCAACGTGATAACAAAATGCTTAGGATTTTTTTGTCCAATTCCCCACGTTATAACTAAATGTCCAATGGTATTTTTGTTCGAAAGTTGTCTTTTCGTAATTGCGTTTCTAATTTCAACAAAGAGTTAGTTTTGTACTTTTTTTGTTAAAGTGTCTTTATATATATATATATATATAAAGTCTCGGTTTCAGGTCAGAAGTTCAATCCACTCAAATTATAGTCTGGTCAGTGTTAATTTATTGGTCTCGAAAAACTAAAAGCCAAATTTGATCCAAATTTCGATATCGACTCCAACCTGGGCAGTATTCCAACGCTTGTTATTATTATTTTAAGGTAATTTGGCCCGGATCGGTTTTGACCAAGCCCGATGTCAGCCCAGCCCATCTACCCGAATTGATATATATATATATATATACTTATAACTTTGCTTCAATTTATTCAATGACCAAGTTAGCCTTATATGAGTCATAAAGAGAATGTCTATGTAGACATTAATGGAAAAAATTATTACTTTTTTTTTTTTAATTTAAATTTTTTTTTTTACAGTTAAAATTTTTAGTTAAAATATAATGAGAGTTTTATAACAAAATAATACATTTTAAACAAAAAAAAAAACCAATTTTATACGTTTTTAAAAATAACACTCAAATTAAATTTTAAAATTGCACTGAAGGATTATGCTTACCTCTAGTTTACAATCATAGTCAACACTATGATTTTAACTTAAAAAAAATTTAAACCAACTACGATTTTGATGAGGCTTTTTCTAAAAAACGTATTATATCGGTGGTATTTTTTGTTTAAATGTATTATCAGAGACAAAACTCATGTATCAAAATGTCCCCACCGAGACTCTGTTTATCCCAATATATATATATATAAGTCCCGTCTGTTGATAGCTCCAATCCACCGAAATTATATAGCTTCAGGCTATGATGTTAATTTATTAGTTCGAAAAATTAGGTCAAATTTACCCAAATTCCACATCGACTCAACCTTGGGCCGCGATCCAACCCACGGGGTCGTGTTTCTCTCTTTGCCATTTTACTCGCCTCGAACCTAAGCCACTGTGGTTCTCATGTCAATCCAAATTTCGCCACCATCCGCTATACTACCATTTCTTTATTATAGTATATATATATATATATATATATATATATATATATATATATATATATATATATAAATTTTTGCTTATAACTTGCTTCAATTTAGTTCAATGACCGTTAGCCTCTATATATGAGTCATAAAGTAAATGTAGACATTAATGGAAAAAATTATTACATTGGTTTATTTGCCTTATTTTATAGCAATCAGCTTCAGTTATTTGGAAATGTAAATTAATGATAAGCTGAAATTTGAATCCATTTCATGTGTCTCCCACATTGGGTAAATTTAATAGCAAAAAAAAAGTAATTGCCACATGACCCCACAAAAAAAAAAAAAAACTAAATAAATAAATATATCATTTTTTTTTACAGTTAAATATTTTAGTTATGATGTAACAAGAGTTCTATAACAAAATAATACATTTTAAAAAAAACCAATTTTATACTTCTTTAAAAATAATACTCAAATTAGTGGTTAAAATCGTAATTGATGACTACAGTTTTAAATTTAAGCTTTGTAGATTCTAAAGGATCAAGAACACTTACTCGTTGTTCCTGATCGGTACGAAAAACTTGACAGGATCGTTATACGTCTTCAATGCTTCAATATGTAACTCCAATTACTAGAACTGGAATCGATTCCACAAATCCGAACACTCTTGATTTTCGTGCAAATATCTTATTTTTTCTCTCGTTTCTTCCGTATCTTCGCTTTTCGAACCAGCCTATATATCTCATGTACGCTTTTTTTTTACATGAGCAATCGAGAGGCTCAAGACAACCGCCTCAATCCCCAGCATGGGTTTGCTTCGAAATTAAATTTCACACGCGCACTCCACCCAAGCCCAACATCTCACACCTCCGCCATAATAATGGACTCGTTACTTCAATCAATGTGATAGAATTTTATGATTTTTGCACTAGAAATCATATCTATACAGTGGAAAGGGACCGTATGAATTCAAGCACACCGGGATAATGGGAGTACCCAATTCACATAGAAAAACCCCATACGTGCCATATTGGGAGACATCAACCTCAAAATATAATTAATCCCGAAAGTATACTTATATACCCCAAACATTTTGAATTACACATAATTGAGTATTATTCAATCCCTCAAGAATTCTATACTCAATTCATTACAACGATAGCAAGTATTCTAAATCATATCAAACTCCTTCGAGTGAGATGATTCCGTCTGAATACAAGCAAAAGTAAAACCAAAATGTTCTTTCTTCTCCCTCATATCAATTAGATCCGACTAACTCGCTTTCCTAGGAATGCACCTTCCTTTATGTCGAATCATTCCATGACCATAGGATACACCCTTAAGGTAGCAAACATTAATACATCACATCACGATATAGTCAAAAGTTGCAAGGTTAAGAAGTGTTGAGATCTAGCACAAGATCTCAAGGACTCACACTATGAAGTTAGGATCCATTCTTCGACTTCCGATAGGTCGACTACAGCACATGCGCATGAAATGCATGCTATGGCGTAGCTTTTCCCTTTTCTTATCCTTAAGATAAAGAATGGCTGTCATTGCTCTCCCCTGCTAGGAGGTAATATACTGCACGTAGTCATAGCCTTGTCACCAAATCACAAGCGCTAAACCCAAATTTCATCTTCTCACCGCTTAATAGTGTTAGATGACTAATTTCACACTCGCTTTTATTTCATAGACACATGAATGGTGGGATACATTCATGCTCTGGCTCTTCTATTTAAGAATCTTATCTGGTTCTAACCAAGGCGACTTCAAATTAATGTCTTGAATTAAATTTACTTCCCCACCGCTCAAGTCACTAATCGAGCTTTCAACAGTCTCATCTCTACCGCCTCTTGCTACAGTTTTCAGGCATTGCTCGTGTGAGTGAGCCAATCTTAGTCTATCGACATACTTTATGGAATTGTACAACTCTACTCTTATAGTATCACCATAAAATAAACGTTGAATAATATGCAAAAACATTTAAATTATTCAACAAACTGTAAGCATCCTAATCACTAATTACATTCTACATAAGCCCAGGGATTTAACATGTCTAATGAATACATCCCTAGCTATTGGCTTGGTGAGTGGGTCAGCCACCATATTGTTTGTATAAATGTATTTTAGGACCACGTCCTCATCAAGAATTGCATCTCTAATATAGTGATATCTTTCATATGGTTCGGGTCTTTCCATGATATTTAGGATCCTTGGCAACAGCCAATGCAAAGCAGTGTTATCACAAAAATTGTTACGGGCTCTAATGCCGATTTGACAATTTCTAAATGCTACAGGAAACTCCTTAACCAAACTGCATCTTGAGTTGCTGCGGAACAAGCTACGTATTCAGCCTCCATAGTGGACAAGGCTACACAGGATTGCTTTTTTGCTGCCCATAGTATAGCGCTATCATTTAGCAAGAAAGCATATCCCGAAGTCGATTTGCATTGATCAACATCACCTCCCCAATCAGCATCAGAGTAACCAATCAAACGCAAATCCTTCTTCCCTTGATAACATAGCATGTAGTATGAAGTTCCTTTCAGAAATCGCAAAATCCTCTTGACTACCATCTGCTTTTGGACTGTGGTTTTTCGACGGAAACCGCTAACCAAAAACCAACAAAGATAACATATGTCGGGACGTAAAAAGTAAACATCATTGCATACATCGCACTACCGACAAGACCGGCATAAGGTACTGACATTTTCTCTCTTTCTCTTCTGGAGTCTTAGGACACATATCAAGACTTAGGCTCAAACTTTTTTCAATAGGGGTATCCATCGGCTTGCTATCTTGCATGTGATAGTGCTCTAACATCTTTTTGATGTAAGTCTCTTGAGATAAATCCAAAAGCCTTTTAGCGCGATCTCTTATGATCTTCACACCAAGCACTTAGTTAGCTTCAATTGTGACTTCATTTCTCAAAGTTTGATGACAACCACTTCTTAGTAGTGTCAATCATCTCTTTTCTATTCCAACTATTAAAATGTCATCGACATACAAGGACAAAATTACAAAACCATCACTCGAACGTTTTAAATACACGCAATGGTCTTCTCTTTCCATCATCAGAAGCCATCCCTTTGATTGCTTGGATGAAACTTGATGTTCCATTGCCTAGATGCTTGCTTGAGACCATATATGGATCTTTTCGGGAAGCTTGCAAACTTTGCGCCTTGTCCTTTAGATTCAAAACCCAAAGGTTGATCCATGTAGATTTCTTCATCTAGTTCTCCATCAGAAATGCGCTTTATCATTCATTTGTATATAATTCTAAGTCCATATGTGCGACTATAGCTAGAACGAGGCGACCAAGTAATTCTCAGCCAAATGTGTGAGAATGTATCTTCATAGTCAATTCCTCTTCAGGTGTAGCCTTGCTACCAACGAGCCTTATATCTATCTACGGACCTATCCGCCTTCGTTTAATTTTGAGAATCCACTTATTTCAATGGATTTTCGTCTTGGCGGTAGATCAACCAAATCCCAAACTTGATTAGTTCTCATTGACTCTATTTCTTCTTCCATAGCTTTACTCCATTCCTTAGCTTTAGGACCAGATAGATCTTCTGTGATTGTTTTTGGCTTTTCGTCATCCTGTGGAGCAATCATGAATGCTTCCCCCTCAATCTCAAATCGACGACGGGGAATACGTTTCACTGACAAGCCTGACGAGGTTGAGATTGCTCATGATCTTGCCTCCCACAGGAGCCTGACTCGCACTATGTCGTCCCACTTTCCCTCGTGAGGATTAAGATGTCCCTCTAACTCTACTCGTGGTAGGTCGCCATTTTCAGATTTTCATAAAATTGAAAATCGTTATTAACCTTTACCTCTCGCGTGTGAAAGTCCTTTTCTAAGAAAACAACATCACGATTCAAGCTCACACGCCTCCCATCGGGCCTTTTCACCAATGAAAACAATCCTTTCGAGGTTTCATAAGATTTTAATGAAAATACACTTCTTCCCTAGGACCAAGTTTCCCGTATCATGAGTACACAGGAATGTAAGTCGACACCCCCAAGGATGCAAATTTCCTAAGTCATTTTATTGCCATTCCATAATTCATATGGTGGAGGGGACAAATTTAGAGGGCACACTATTTTGTAAGGTTTGATACTGTGAAGGTTATCACACAACCATCCTGCCGCGAGAGAAAATGGGCGCCATCATCACTCAACCATGTCTAAGAGGGTTCTATTCTTTCAAAGAACTCCATTTTGTTGCGGAGTGTATGAATAGTTAATAGTCGAGCTATACCTCTTTCATCACAAAACTTTGAATCGTCTGATCGATAATCACGACCGACGATCTCTCAAGGTTGTTTGATCTTCACGCTGAATTGACTTCTCTACCAAATCGTATATCAGCTTCGCAAATTCCACGCGCCGTGACTTGTGAAAAATCAAAGAAGATGACCAAACGCAGGAAATCATCTATAAAAGTGATGAAATAGTCTAGCACTACGTGCCTAGCCCTCACATTCGCTGGTCCACGCATGTCCGAATGAATAAGTCGTAATGGATCATCGGCTCTCTGTCACGGCAAATGGTAATCTAGTTGCTTTTCCAGCTAGACAATGCTCACATGTAGGCAATTCTACTTTGGCGAGTGATTCCAAGAGACCTGCTCAAGCCAATCTATTTAATCGGTCTTGCCCAATGTGTCCTAATCTAGCATGCCATAAAACACTCTCAGTATTAGAAATTAACCTGAATTACCAAATAACATAGATAGACGAACTGGCCATTTAGTACAATATTAGTGCTCCAACACCATAAATCCATTCTAACACATAGCGTAACTATAATAAACGTCATTCGTAAATACTTTTACACAACCCTTATTAAATATAAGTTGGAAACCTAGTTCTAGTAGAACAAGAATAGAAACAAGATTTCGTCGAACTTTAGGAGCATATAGCACATCATGAAGATAAAGCGTGCGACCACCCCGCAACTCTAGTTTGCAGGTACCGATCCCTAGCACGTCAACGGTGCTACTATTCCCCCATGTATATACTCTCTACCGCCTTTAGAATTCAACAAATTCCACATGTTGTTCGTCCTCACGTGGTCAGCCGGGCCAGTCTTTGGCTTAGTGCAATCACGAGCAAAGTGATCAGTTTGCTACGCTTTTAAAATAGCTTTTACTGCTTCATGCCGCTCGCTTTCCTCTACATTTGCGCTTTGTCCATTAGAACTTGTTTCATCTCCTCTCTTTTGCCCTTTTGGAAACCCTTACCTTTCCACTTTATGCCTAGAGCCTTTTTGCTCTCGCAATTTGGATTCGGCCATGAAAGTTTCATTAGTGTGCTTCGAGAGAACACATCTTCTCAAGCTCAAACATGACGAGCAACATCATCAAAAGTTTTTATGTTCTCATTATGGGTAAGGTTGGAATGACGCATGTGTTCCTAATTGCTCTAAGAAAGAGTGAATAACAGATTGGACTTGCTCGCTCATCAAATATGTCATGCCCTCTCGCAGCTCACCCACCGATCATGTTAGATATGATCGTAAGATGTCGCTCATGGTGTCATTCGCGCCTTATAACCATCAAACTTCGAAGGGTTAACCGACGGTCTTGTTGTCGAGGTTCCAATTCATATTGAACCTTAACAAAGATCCTAAACTCCGCCGAGCTGAACTATGCCTCTCAAATCGCAAAGATCGGTCATTTTTCATACCAAAGATCAAAATGCGAGCAACGCAATCTTTGCGCTCAGAGGCTTGATAGCTTCCCAAGTCTCGCCCGTGTCAGCAAGAGTGCCTTGCTCGGGGGTTCAACCATCAATGTAATGGTTCCGTGATGTCTTGCTCCTCCAGGAGATACTGAATCTTACGATGCCAAACATCATAATTCTTTTCATTTAGCTTGTCTCCATGGTTCAAGTCAGCGACAACGCTCTTTGTTGCAGCCATTTCAATTATATAGAGACAATTACTTAAATTATGATGTTGTACAATTCAATTTACAATAATGTTTTGCTACAATGTACTAAATTAATTAATAATAATTTAACACATGCAACATCAACGAACGTAATGTTACACATTCAATCAATTTCACATGATAGTCCAATTATTATTATTTAATTAAACATGCAAGAATATTTTTGGTTATTAGGTGAGATATATATTGCATAAATCCACCAACCTAAAAACCTCCCACTATCATAATATTTCCATTCATGCTCATCCAATGTAATTAAATCAAAAATTACATAATAAACATGTCTTTAATGAAAAACATTCAATATGTACATACATAAAGAAATGTACTGAAAATATGTACAATATGACCAAAAAAAATATATAGATCACATGCCAGGTACATAATCAGGATCATCAACAATGTCATCTAAGTCATCATCACTATGTCCACCCGGGGCCTTCATACTCCCCTACAAAATTATGAACTAATCTGGAAGCAAAGAAGTTCCAACACCTTTGCGTCATCCAATCCGACTAATACCATAGCCTTTAGCCGACTTTCCCTCTCAGCGCATCCCGCCGAGAGTATTAAAGCTCCAAAGAGCTCAACCTTGTTTCAAGGCTTGACACGAACCGACCCCATTTGTCTGCAGAGCATCAAGTACACCGATTTGTTGCTCGATGAAGAACTCATGAACATCACGATGCCACAGATTTGCAATCCAATGATACATATAATCTATATGTTAGGCAACTGTATGAAATGCACTCTTCTTATATACCAATAAATGAATTATTTGTGCTCTTGTAGCCACTACATACACAAATAATCACAATATATTATCAATTAACCTTTTAATTAGTTAATTATAACATACAATTTAATATTCAATAATTCAAAAAATTCCAAAAAAATCACAGATAATTAGAAAATTAATAATTAATTAATCTGGAAAAAAAATTATAATTATTTGAGGTCACACGCGCCCATAACAGATTTCATTCGTTATAATTATAATTAATTCAGATTTCATTCGTGAGTTTGATAATAATTTTTAAAGTGTTTAAATATGTGTTTGATCTTCACACTAATAATATCTAGTTTAAACTCGAAACTGCATTTAACAACATGTAAATTTTCCCATAAAATTTACCCGTAAAAACATGTGTATAGGTCAAGCCGATCTTTAATCTTCAAAAAATCATAACAATTTGCACGCTGATCAGAAAATATGAGGGGCTCACTCGCTGGAAAGCTTGAAACCAGTAAAGCTTCCAACCATACCAACACGCAACCAAAGACGGAATCAAACTCGAAATTGATCTCAAAGTTTCGTTTTCATATGTATTTTCATGGTATTAGATGTATTCTAACGCGTTACCCAGCCAAAATACTTCACATCTCAAACATGAAAAACATACGTAGCTTCTGATACCATTAGAATTCTAAAGGATAAAGAACACTTACTGCTGTTCTTGATCTGGCATTTAAAACTTGACAGTAGATCGTTATACGCCTTCAATGCTTCAAAAGATAACCTCAAATTACTAGAACTCGAATCGATTCCACAAAATCGAACACTTTGATTTTCTCTCGTGCAATATATCTTATTTTTTTGCTTCTTCCCAGATTCTCGCTTTTCCGGGTAATCCGCCCATATCTCATATGTACGTTTTTTACATGGTACGAGAGCGCTTCCAAGACAACCGCTCAACTTAGTAATGGGTTGAGTCTAGACCCACGCGCGACCCAAAATTTGCTGTCCAACAAGCTCTAAAACTGCAATACCATGATTTTAACTTAAAATTTTTAACCAACTACGGTTTTGACGAGGGTTTTCTAAAACGTATTAGATCGTGCATTTTTGTTTAAAACGTATTATCAGAGGACAAAACTCATGTGATAAATTATCCTCATCAAAGGACTCGGAATTCCTCATTATTTAAACGTCAAAATCTTCTATGACACAAGTTAGGTATGTTGGGCAAATAAATAAGTCGAACTTAATAATTTTTAAAAGGAAAAAACTAATTGTTGCCCTTCCCCTCATTCTCTATTGTATTGTTATCTTTCAACCCGTTTTCCTCAAGCAAGCAAGGGTGGTTTTTTGGTCATTATTACCCTGAAATCACCGAGCATTTGCATCTTCTTTTTCTTGCTTATCAAAACGAATTTAAGTTTTATCTTATTTTCTATGTTGTCACTATCTTGTCGGCATTTTTACTTGTTGTCGCCTTATTGCGTATTTTATTTATCATCGACTCTGTTACTTACATACCGTTGTTCGTCAATCTCATACGACATTTTATTTGTATGAAGGATTAGACAAATAAAACGGATTTGATCAATTGAATATATCAAATTATAATCGTCGGTATGTTGAAGAATTTGAGTCAAATATATTCTAGTTATACAATATTATCAAATTTAGTAGGATTTATATCGATTTATTACATTATTAATCCTAATATCGTTTTTTATCTTATACTATCTTATTTATTTATATTACCACGCCGATTGCAAGTTTTAATTAATAATATTATTTCATTTAAAAAAACAGTTACATGGAATGGTTAAAAAAAATATAAATTTTGTGGAGACCTTTGAAATTTGAATCCATTGCATATGTGTCTCTCACCTAAGGTTAAAAATATCGGTTTTGACAGATATATCGGTACTTGAATTTTACGGATATATCGGATATATATCGATGAATATTTTTACATTTACCATATATATCGAAATTACCAAAAAACATTTCAAATTTTATTTATAAAATGTATAAGGTTGATATGAAAAACTAGTGATTTTATATTATTTATATAATATTTAGAGTCAAATCACGCTTTTGGTCAAAAAATGGCCAAAAATGAATTAAGTATTATTAAATTTGATTTTGAATCAAATTTGACCGTTAGATCTTGATCTATCATTTATGGCCGTTGGATAAAGTCACATATTCAAAATCTATCGTCAGATTAAAAATCTTACCGCTTGAACTTAAATAAATCATTAAATCGACCGTGGTCGATTAACACTTAATTTAATTATAGTCGCCAACTCTATGGGTAACCGTTGCAACTTTTCAAAAGCTTAATAGAATATCGGGCCGTTGGATAAAAATAAATCTGAACTCATTCACATGTCACCTGGTATCTCGATATATTCTAATTTTTCAATATATCGTCGATATTACCGATATATCAAAATGATAACGCAAAAATTTTCAATCGCGGATTCACTTCGCGATTACAAATGATAGTGTCACGCCGATATATCGACGCCTGATATATTCAATATTATTCGATTTTTCCTCCCACCGACATCGTTGGACGACATATCATGTCGGACGACCACACCCAAAATATCGATAATATATCATTTATATTTCACAAATATTTAAACACTACTTCTCACAAAAAAAAAAATAAAAATTCAACTTAATAATTTTAAAAGAAATTTTTTTTCCTATAAAATGGTTTATTTTATTTATTTTCATATTTTTGTCAAGTAATACGTTATAACTTGTTTTATCGCCGATTTGTCATATGATAAGCATGTCGATTTATTGGGCTTTTTCATGATTATCACAATTTATCGATCGATTCAATTGAGTTATCGGATCAAATCATATTTTGCTAATAACATATATTTTAATTATATTGGTTATATTGATAACTTGAATAAAAAAAAATATTTTGTCAAAAAAAAAAAAAAAAAATCATCAAGATCTGGAAAAAAAAAATGGAAAAGAAAAAAATTCAAAGTGAAATATAAGAGAGGAGTTTCCTGGGTAGAAACCAGAAGCTCCATGTTCGTTCTACTATCTACTTCTCCTCCACTGAAAAAAAGAGTCAAAATCTCTTCTTCTGTTTTCCATTGTTTTTCTTTCTCTTTCTATACGAGAGGAGTACCGCAATAGCCCTCACTTCAAAATCCGGAATTTTCAAATTCTTATCCACTCCATTTTTTTTTGTTTTTGATTCTTCATCCAAACCATCAACCAATTTGTTTGATCCTCCGCAATTTTCCAGCGAAATTGCGATGGATGGGCGGAGGATATCGGCAAGCCCTCGCCCTTGCTCCGGCCGGCGAGTTTCGGCCTCCAAGAAGCGCCCCCGGGTCGACGGGTTTCTCAACAGCGTCAAGAAGCTTCAGAGGCGCGAGATTTCGTCGAAGCGGGACCGGGCGTTTAGTATCAGCAATGCCCAAGAACGATTCCGCAATATGTGGTTGAAGGTTCGTTTTCCTCGTGTTTACAACCCTAGATCGCCATTTTGTGGTAGAACTGGTGGATGTGATTGTGGCATACCTGTGATTTAGGTTTGATGGGGGTGAGCCATGAGTTTCATTCGAGTAAAATGGAGGATAGGGAAATGTCTGGGATGGATGGAAAAGAGGAGGAAATTGAGGAAATTGGAGGCTAATGAGTTTGTTTTTTGTTTTGATTTTGATTATGATTATGCCATTGTTTTCTTTAAATCATGGCGGACAATCCACTTTGATTTGAAGCTGAATTATACTTTTTAATTCAAAGGATCTGGGCGTGATGATTCGAATTTTATCTTATAAAGTAGTGTTTCTTCCAACCAAGCCGAATTCTGGGTTGTTTAATTAGAATGACACAAACGAACACACAACTTTTCTTTTCCAAATCCCACTATTTTTTTCTTTCTTCTTTTAGCTTAGATAATATTGTTTTTGGTAAAATGGGGTATATAATAAGGAGAATGTGGCGACCAGTTGATAAAATGTTGACATGAAGAAATTAGATTATCAATCTACCCGGTAGAACACTAGCATCTCAAGGGGGGAGATTTATTCTATAGGCAAGCTAAGCGTATTTTCTAAGCTTGAGGGGTTATCCGAGTTGCTTCAGTCAATTGTTTGCCAAGATATGTGCATGTTGGAAGATCATCTATTTGGGAAGTTCCAAAGCAGACTGCTTATGTATGTATGAACATTCAGCATGCCCTGCTCTGTTTACTTATGCAACCAAGTGCAATAATGTGATGGTTTTATTTATTTGTGTCTACTTTTTTGCTTCAGGAGGAATAAGTATACCATGATCCCAAGGGTCCTTATTCGCCGCCAGTTCTACCTTTTAAAAGAACAAAAGTTATTGAGATAGTGGCTGCCCGTGACATTGTCTTTGCTCTCGCACATTCTGGTGTTTGTGCAGCTTTTAGCAGAGGTAGTAGTGAAACGCTCTACCATAATAATGAAATATGATGCATTATCAGTTATCAACTGTTTTAAGGTTGTATTTGTTTTTTTTCTAAATTCAGATAATGCTTGTGTAAATATGAAGCCTTATTGGCTATTCTTAATGCAGAGACAAATGAAAGGATTTGTTTCCTGAATGTTAGTCCAGATGAAGTAATCAGAAGCTTGTTTTACAATAAGAACAATGATTCGCTCATCACTGTTTCAGTTTATGCATCAGACAGCTTTAGCTCTTTGAAATGCAGATCCACAAGGATCGAGTGCGTGGAACTCCTCTTGTTTACATTTATTTTATTTAGTTTTTAAATCATTTTAATTTCTACATCTTGAATTTATTTGAATTTCTCTCTGAATTGAATATTTTTCCTTTTAATGGTTAGATACATAAGGAGGGGCAAACCTGAAGAAGGCTTTGCTCTCTTTGAATCTGAATCCTTGAAGTGGCCTGGCTTTGTAGAATTTGATGATGTTAATGGAAAGGTGCTAACATACTCTGCACAAGATAGGTATATCTTTAATTGTTTGTATCACTATACTCATGGTCACCAAATGCATATTTTAATTTTTGATCCTAATATTGTTTTTTCTTTTATTAGCATTTACAAGGTGTTTGACCTGAAAAACTATGCCATGTTGTACTCTATATCTGATGAAAATGTACAAGAAATAAAGATAAGGTGAGCACTCTCTCTCTCTCTCACACACTTCCTTACTGTGTTTTGCATTCTGTTACTTGATTCATAACTCTTTCTACCTTTTTGGTGATAAGGATACAATTTAATGAATAATACCAATTTAATTTGTTCTACGATTCTCTATTATGGTATGCTTTCTGATTCCAGTTTATTCTCTACGGAATTCTGGTTCAAGTCTTTTTCTATTATGTAGCTTCATGCTGGTTTAAGTTCTTTTAGAATCACATGGATATTCTTTACTTCTTTCTGGACAATTATGTTAAACATGCTTGAATCTTGATGATTATGCCTCCCCGTTGAATCGTTCCTTCTTCCAACCATTCAACCTTTTGGAGAAGATCACTACTAGTAAATGCCTAAGATTTTTTCTGGAGGGGGTAAATATGAGCAGGGGATGGTCACTATATCCACATTCATATAAGCAGCCGTTATCTCATGTGGCTGGAATTACTATTGATGCTTGCCAAGGTGTTTAACGTCTTACTGCTAGATTCTACTCTTTCGAGAGGCTTGGAACAAGCCTATATATTGTCAATGAGCACTTGCTTGTCGGAAGGGGACAAATGGTGCCATCAGCAAGATGAAAGTGGGATGCCTTGATTACCAATTCTTGGAGCATATCTACCGGCCAAGAACGGAAAAGGATATAACATCACATCGTTTCAAATCTTTAGAGGTGCTAAACCTATTGACGTGGGAACTCCGCAAGATTAATAGACTAAAAAAATCATTTATCCAGCCTTCACCACCCACCCAATGATCCAAGAAAATCCTGGCTAGTTTTAAAAGGAAGATGCAAGGCACACCTAGGTGCAAAAGTCTCTCATAACTTAAGCACGAGGCGCAAAGACATGGCACACCGATGCAAGGTTGGGACCGTGATGGATGATCCGTGGAGTTTGGTAAGTCAAAATATGGGTTTCCAGGTAGTTTTTTGGGTCAAAATAGTTACACGCATTCTTGAGATTTCTATTAAGAAAGGTAAATTTACATGGTATATAAGGGAAAAGGGGTATTTAGGAAGGTTTTAGTAGTATGGAACAAGATTTGGAAAGTTTCTGTAATATGGGCCGAAAATTCATATATGGAAAGTTTAGAGAAAAGATGAGATGAGGATAGTAGAGTTTGCACAAGAGTGGTTACTTACCGAGTTAATGAAACGATCCACACAAAAGATATGATCTTTATGTAGCTGGCGCCACAATCAACTATGGACGGGTTGATTGATAAGTCGCACAAAGACTTCTCACTACCAAGGAATCCACCTAGGTATGAGGCCACGAACTCGTCTCCCAAGGGAATCCACCTAAGAGATAAGAGGAATGTTATAACCCTTAAAAGAGAAATCAAAATATTATTAAACTCGAATCGATTTTTTTTCAAAGACTACATTACGGGGGGGTATATATAGTCCCATACTTTCTAAATCAAATAAAGCAATCTCTACTTTAATAGAAAAGAAACTTTATAAATTACATAAAGCTGAACTCCTAAAAGAACTTTCTAAAAAATAAACAAAGAAACTTCCTAAAATAACAAAGAACTTTCTAAAATAAATAAAGCAAATCTTCCTAAAATGGATAAACAAAAATATTGGAGCAAATCTTTCTAAAAGAAATACAAAGATAATCATAAACAAATCCTCCGTAAGATCCCGCTGCAAATCTTTTCAAAATCCAATATGACGACTCCACATCGTGGGGTTTGTTCAAGTCTGACCACGTTTTTTGGCCTTCCAAGGCCCAAACGAGGTCCAAAAAAGGAGTTTTCACACGTATTCAATGCGTCTTGACCTCCCCAATCCAATTCTTCAATAATTAGGGTTGAATTCCCAATGTTTGGTGTGTTTATAGAAGCTCCTGCATCACACACACACGAGTGAAATGAAATGTCGCCTTGGATGCATATCAATTTTATAAATTATGATTCAAAATTTTAATTCAATGAATAAAGCATTTAAGGATCCTAATATTAAAAAGAAACATGAAATAGAAAAGTGACATAATTATATAATTAGAAATTCCATAAGTGTTAAAAAGGCAAAATAAAATCCACCAGGTGGTCCTTTTCAATGAGGCACATGTCTTGGCAAATGAGGCACTATAACTAGGTAGTGGTTATGCTTTGAGCCTAGGCGCCCTTAAAGCATACCATTTAAGAATGAAAAAATCTAGTTAATAAAATTGTGAGCCTTCTTCAACATTTAGTACTATGACTACCTCCTTCAATTTCTATCTTTTCATCTATGACTTAAAGTATAAACATGTTTGTTTGATGCAATTTTCTTTTATTTTTCATGATTTCAACATTTAGTGGAATATATCCTTTTAGGCCAAACAAGGCCAATAGTCTGGCCATGACAAAAGCCTTCACCTTACGACCATTCTTGGGAATGTTATGCCATCTTATGCTTTTCTCTCTTTTTTCTTTTATCTTCCTTTGCCACACAACCCTTTCCTTCACAAGAAAAAAGAAAATAAGATAAACCTAAAATTCATTGTTGACTATCTCCATAACCTTGCACAATTTCTTCTTTATGGATTAGCAAGAATAGGAAGTTCTCAATGAAATCTTTCTACTTTTCCTTAGAGTTGGAGGGAGGGTTTTCTTTCCCCTGCTTAGTGTAAAGCCTTGACTTCATCAAAGGTGGGTATTTTGTTTGAGCAAGTTGTTAGTTATTGGACCTTAGATCAAATCTATAGAGATTCACAATCAATCCATATTTTGTTTTTAAAGTGTATTTTACGATATATATGATTCACCAGGTTATGTGGGGATATTAAAATACAACTTGCACAATTTCTTTACAGATTAAAATAGGAAGTTCTCAATGAAATCTTCTACTTCTTTTCCTTAGAGGTGAGAGGTTTCTTTCCTCTAAGCGAGTGTGGCTCTTTCGACGCCATCAAAGTTGCGTAGTTTTGTCGAGGCAAGCTGAAGAAGTTATTGACCTTAGATCAACCTAGGGGATACGCGTCTGAATCCATATTTTGTTTTAAAGTGTATTTCATGTTATATATATATATATATATATATATATATATGATACACCATGTAAAGTAGTGTGATATTACAATACAACGATGTATTTTCAACTATTTCCTACAATATTTGTAAAATTAAATTAATTGTTTAAGCAAAGAATTTAATATATTAATTATAAACAATATGCTGCCCCATCAAAACCCTTCACTCCCCTCAGAAAGAAAGTATTCCCTTGATTCATACAAGATCTCTCAGCTGGGCCTAGCAGTCGTGGCTTTCCGTCTGATGCCTTCAAAGCAACTGAAAGTAACTCCCTTGTTTTCTATTAAGGTCATATGGGTGCCTTATGTTCCCACCAAAGCAGCCTCTTTTGCATGGGAAGTAGTCTAGGGTAAGGTTTTAACTTTGGATAAGCTCCAAAGAAGGGGGTGGCACCTCCTCAATCATTGCTATCTTTGTGGCCGGGATGAGGAATCCATCCATCATATTTTGCTTCATTGTTCGGTGGTCAGCCCCCTTTGGGATCTCTTTTCCTTAGCCTGCTTTCAGGTCCTTCCAAAAACTGCCAAGGATGCTCATCATTGAAGGGTTCTTTGTTAGAAAAAAAGAGAAGAAAGATTTGGAAATTTATTCCTCTTTGCATTTTTTGGACAGTGTGGAAGGAGCATAATCGCATAGCTTTTAGAGATGGGACTGTGGATGTACAAAAACTTACATTCTTTTGTTTCTAACTTGTGGAGTTGGAATAGTTTGTACATAGGCGAAGAGATTTCTTCACTTATAGGCTTCTTAGAGTGGTTGGCCTCACATTGAGGGGCTGGTGAGGTTTTTTGTCTACTTGGCCCTTGGTTTTTTGGCTGGTAGGTTTTTGCAGCAGCCTTTTATGTTGTTTCTTGCTTCCCCTCTGGTTCCCTTTTGTATACCCCTTGTGTACTTCTTGGAACCTTGGTTCTTTTTTTATCAATACACTGTTTTTTATCGAGCATTATATATATATATAGCAGGTATATATATATATATATATATATATATATATATGTAGCCCATCAAAAAAAAGATTGACAATGTACTAAAAGATTAAAAATCAATCATAAAAAGAGTAATAGGTGAAATAATCTTATATGCAAATTTGCATTCTTATTATCAAATCTATATTAGAAGTAAGTTTATTTTTACAATTAGTAGTGGATAATTTTTATTTGAATGATCAACCGATCAAACAATTTTTATTTGAATGATCCTAATATAGACAATGAAGATGATGGTGATTAGTGGATACAAAGTTTTGCTTTAATGAATCAGTTTTTTTAGTTTAATTTTTTTGGTGGCAAATGAATGATGAATCTAGAAAGTTGGAACTTTGAAGATAACCCATAAAGACACACACACACACGTGTATGCACGAGTACACACGCACATTTATTAAAGTTATATTTTGTTAATTTATGATATGATGCCCTTGAGGCTTGGCTCAAGTGGTAAAGGATTAGGATGGAGTTGTTGGAGGTTTTGGGTTCAACTGTTCAAGTCCTGGGCCGAGGATACAAAAACAAACATACACACACACACCGATAAAAGTGTTTCTATATAATATGATTCATTCATCTTTTTCAGATTCTACTATCTTCCTTAGATTTGGATATGCAATTCCTCTAGTCTTTATTTTTTTTATTTTGATCGGTAAAGAGCAATATATAGATGAAAAACGAGCACAAGGCTCTCAACGAGTACACAAGAGGAGTACAAAAAGGGAGACCTGAAAAAAAAAAAAAAAAACCTCACGCTCACCTATATCCCAACCAAGTCAGAAAATCCACCAAAGAATCTAAGTTATCAACACTGTACAACTTAGCCCACGACCACAAGGTAAACAAAAAAGTAGATTTCATCCCGTGAGCGTAGGGGGCTCATTCTCAAAAGCCACCCGGCTTCTTTTCTTCCAAAGCTACTTAATAAACAAAGAGGCTACATCCAAACTTTCTTACGTTTAATAACATTAGCACTTCTGCTAAGCAAGGAGAAATTACAAACCGTTGGGAGGGAACACCCGCTTAGAATCAACAATGACCAAAAAAGATCCCATAGCATCTTAGCTCGAACAATGGATAAAGTAAATGGTTCATTGTTTCCTCATCATCTTCACATAAAAACATCCGTCATGTATGATCCCTCTCTTCTTTAGTTGGTCAAGTGTAAGCACCTTGCCCTAGGACGCTCTCACAAAACCATTAAACAATCGTCTTCTGTATGCAATTAGCCATCAGACATGAGTCTTATTGAGAAACCATCAGTCATGGTCTCCTTCAATAACAATTGATCCTCTTGAAAGGGTCTAATTTTCTTGCTGTGAAGGAAATGTAGGAACCTTTCAAACTCTTCCACCTCCCAATCATTAAAAGGTCTTAAGAAGACTGGGGACCAACCCCCTTCCTCCCTTGAGGAATCCCAAACATTTGCTACCCTAGCGTCTTTGTGTGCTGCCAAATTGAACATAATGGGGAAGGCATTGCACAACATAGTCTCACCGCACCAAGAGTCCTTCCAAAAACCCAATCTCCTTCCATTTCCTAAGGAGGAAATAGTGTTTTGAGAAAAGGTGAGTCATTCTTTTCTGATTTCTTTCCATAAACCAGTTCCATAGCCTCCTCTAATGTCGTTGGTGTTTAAGCCCCCATCCTCCTCCCCAAATTTGGTGCTGATCACCAATCTCTAAAGTGGATGCCTCTCATTAGCAAACCACCAACACCACTTACAAAGCAATGCTTGATTCATCTTCGAGACAGCCTCACCCCAAACCAATCTCTACTTTTCTCAAGCTTTCCAAATTGACAAGTTGTGGTTTCCGCCAGATTTGCCACCACCCCAGATCATCAATCTTCTCCGCCAGAATTAATACTGCCTTCTATGATTCTAAACAGAGAGTAAGTAAACGAGAATACTAGACAAGGCACTCCAAACGAGCCAATGAGCCTCCCACCATTTGAGATATATTATTTTTCCTGTGATGACAATCTTTTCTAAATCTTTTCTTCAATGGAACTTAAACCCACATCACCATGTGAGGAGCCCCAAGGAAGGCCTCAAGTATGTAGGGAGCTTGTTAACACCACAACCAAGCTCAGACGCTAACAACTCCACATTGTCCACCCTACCCACTAGGATAATTTCACTTTGGCTCAGGTTAATATTCAAATCTAAGAAGGCTTCAAACCACATCAAGGTCCATCCTAAGTACATCAACTACTTAGAATTTACTTCGCAAAAAAGGACAGTATCATCAACATATAAAAGATGAGAAATGACAAGCTCCCCTCCATCTCTACCCCAAACTTGTAGCTTGAAATGAAATTGCCTTCCATCACGCGCTTTAGCAAACAACTCAGGGCTCCTATACCAATAACAAAAAGATAGGGTGAGAGAGGATCCCCTTGTCTCAGCCCGTAGAACCTGCAAGAACCCCGTAGGGAGAACCATTAAACAAAACAAAAAGAAGCCGGTGGAGATGCACCAATTAATCCAACTAATCCATTTTGAGCCGAACCCCATTCTCTCCAAAATCTGCCGTAGAAAATCCCACCTAATGTGATTGTAAGCCTTTTCAATGTCCAGCTTACAAAGAATCCCTTTCTCTTTCCTTCTTAGAATAGAGTCCACTGTCTCATTAGCTATTAGCATTGCGTCAAGAATCTGTCTCCCTTCTATGAACGCATTCTGAGACTAGGAGATAATCAACCCCATAACCCTTTTGATTATGTCGGCTAACACTTTTGTTAAGATTTTGTAAAGGCTTCCCACTAGACTGATGGGTATTAGATCCTTTAGATCCTCAACAATATTTCCCTTGGGAACTAGAACCAAGAATGTAGCATTCAGGCTTTTAACAAACTGGTTATGCTCAAAGAATTCCTTAAAGAAGCCCATAACCTCATCCTTCACGAAACCTAACCCGAATGACCAAATAAGGCCAATGTGGGAAACCATCCGACCTAGGGCTTTATCGCTAAGCCACCGACCGCCGCCAAGATTTCCGTGAACATTTCTTCCAAATTTTAGCAAATGATCTCGCCAATCAAATTGAATGGGAGATTAAGGAAAGGCGGGCACCAACTGTTCGAGGCTGAGAGAAGACTTTGGAAGGCGCCTACCAGACATTCTTTAATCTCAGGCTCCTTGACAAGCCTTCTGCCATTACTAATGCTCCTAATAGAGTTCCTCCTCCTATGAGAATTGACCATTCTGGTGGAAAAACCCCTGCTTCTCGTCTCCCTTCTTTCAACCGTATTTCTCCCTCGATTCTCGTCTCCAAGAGACCTCTTCCATTTCAACCCACTTCTTATACTTGTCTCTAGCCTTCTCCCTCTCCTGGGCTTCTACCAAGGACAACTCCTTTTCCTTTCCAAGTCATCCCAAAAAAAGATCCTGCTTAAAGCCTCCTTTTTTAATTCAACTCTACCAAAAACCTCTTTGTTCCAAGCCCTCAAAATTCCTTTCAGGGCTTTTAATTTGGAGGCCAAAATAAAGCTGAAAGACCCATAAAAGTGAAGGCTTTGCGACCAAACTCTAAGGAGGTCCTTGAAGCCTACAAACTTCAGCCACATGTTCTCAAAGCGGAAAGGCGAAGGCCCAGATTTAATCCCTTCACCGGCCTAAACATAACGGGTAGCACCCAGACATCGTCTTGGGGAGTACTTCTTTGAACCACATTGCTAAATTGACTTTCCCAATCAGTTGTTACCAAAAATCTGTCAAGATGGGACATAGAATGGTTGTTGTGGCCTCCCCTCCAATTCAAAGGTCTCCTCTTGAAGAGAGGGATGTCTCTGGCCCCATCTCATTAAGAACTTCTCGCAAAACGCCTCATAGAATGTGGGGAGAACTTGATTCACCATGTTCCTTCATTAGGATAGGACCATACAAGTCTCCACCTATGCACTGTGTGGCCCTCCCACAAGCCTTTCAATGACCCCCAATCTCTTCCCAAAACATTTCCCTTTGCTCCTCTCAACCTACATAGACACTCAGAAGGCCCACTAAAACCATCCTCCATGTTTTAAACATGCAAGTACAAAAGGCCTGTTTCAACCTCCACTCAAGTCCAATTTTCTTTTATCCCAAAACATAAGTCCTCCTCGCTTCAACCTCCACTAAGAAATCTACTCCACCTAAAAACTCATGGAGCACATGCCAAGGACATCTCTTGAATCTTGGTTTCTTGCAAGCATACCAAATCCACCCTCTGAGACCTAATAAAATCTCTAATGACATTCCTCTTGTCCGGATTGTTCGCTCCTCTAACATTCCATGAGAAAAGCTTTAGCTTCATTTTAACTTTAACAAAAAATTCTCCGTGTCTCTTCCTCCTCTATTTTGGCCCTTCTCGTTGTAGTTGGTAGTGCATTCCAACTTCCTTAACTCCCTCTCACATCTAGACTCATAGGTCTCTTCCTTTTATCTCTCGTCACTGAGACACCATTTTTCGTATCGCCTCCAAAAATCTCCTCTTCAAACTCCACCGTTGAACTCCAGAAATTCACTAAATTTGATTAGTTAACTATCTTCCCAATTTTGTACTCCCAGACACTCTGTAAAGACGAGTATAGCCTGTCGGCGCCCCGAAAAACCCATGGTTTCGTGATCAACCTGCTAAGAGCACCTACGCCACCTCCCCCACTCTCTTCCATCATCTGAAACCACCCTCAGCGGTTCCATTTCCCCTGTAGCTTCATACCCATGGAAATCCCCTAGACTTGAAGAGCCCCCGGCAGTGCGTGCCCACCAAAAACAAGAGAAGAGGGGAGAAGGATAGCCATCCGAGGGGATAGTTTCATACCCGGAAATATTCTCGTGTGGCTTCTCGTGAGCTTCGGGGCTTCCTCCCTGGGAGCCAAGATCCGATTCCACTGGGGCCAAGATCGACCAAATCAACATCCTCTCTTCTCTCGGGACCTCGCGAGAATATCCCATTAGTGGGTAGTCAGAAGACACATCCCACGGCCCATCTCTCTCAAAAAGCTCTCAAAGCTAGCACCCTCAACAAAGCGCCCTATTTTCGTGAGCTTCCAGGGGCCCCGTCTAGTCTTTATACCTCTTCCATAGATATTCACACACATACATATTTTCTCCGTAGAAAAACCTCACAATACATGTTATGATATGATACATGATAGATGTCATATAACAACTATGGTGTTAGCTACTGTTGTTGTTTTTGTATGAATTTTGAAGAATTAGTTAATCAATTGCTAATTCATTCTGAAAAGGCAAGGGGTCTTTTGCATTTATTGAGTTATCTTTTTGGTTGTTCTTAGGCCCTTTATTTCTCTATCAAGATTTCCTATAGGGATAGCATGGGAGTTTTGTTGCAAAAGTTGAAAAAAAAGATTTGGATGTCAAACCCTCTTTGCTTGTTTTGGATTCTCTGGCAAGAAAAGAATTAAAGATACTTTGATGGAATTCAATGTTTAGATCAAGTTGTAAAGGACTTTGTGATTTGTACCTTTTCCCATGAGGCTCTGCCTTTCCGTTATTCAAGAGGGTCCTGATCCTTGTTAGATTTTAATAACTGCGTATGTTAGTAACTTGAGGGTGTTGTGTCCTCTTTAAGGTATTTCTTGTTTTTG
Source organism: Tetrastigma voinierianum (assembly GCA_016808115.1). NCBI lineage: Eukaryota > Viridiplantae > Streptophyta > Magnoliopsida > Vitales > Vitaceae > Tetrastigma > Tetrastigma voinierianum. The sequence goes on from JAEQBH010005047.1 coordinate 26,152, forward strand.
GCTCCCATTATATGCCTCCCAGCAGTGTGCTTGTGGAAAACTGCCCCAGTTAATTTGATGCCTTCACTATATTGCCTATCCTTAAAAAAATGGAGAAGCAGTAAACTAAGGCAATCTACCTTTTTAAGGCGCTTTTGTCCTTTTTCTTGGTACCAGCTGAGTAGGAGTACCAGTTGTTTGAATTGCTAATGTTTGGTGGAGCTTTGGCTGGCAATATGATATATTATACGATGATCTTGATTAGGCACTAGGGTAGATGTCCTCCTGGTGATGTGTTGTTGTGCTTCATCATGTATAAAGTGTCTGGCATTCTTCATGGATAATCAATGTGCATCTTACATCACTATATTTTTTTGTTTCAGTCCGGGCATTATGTTATTGATTTTCAATAAAGCTACAAGTCATGTTCCTCTTAAGATTTTATCAATAGAAGATGGTACAGTCCTCAAAAGACTCAAAACATCTACTTCATCGAAATAAGAAAGTGGACTTCATAGAACAGTTCAACGAAAAACTTCTTGTCAAGAAAAATGAGAATCTTCAGATTCTTGATGTAAGCTTATCTTTATTATTTCTGGTGTCTCTCTTGCAGCCTTATTTGTTTATAGGCATCTGAATGTAACTGTCACTGTCTGTAGGTACGCAATTCTGAATTGAAAGAAGTTAACAAAACTGAGTTCATGACTCCCTCTGCATTTATCTTTCTGTACGAGAATCAGTTGTTCCTAACATTCAGAAACAGAACAGTTGCTGTATGGAACTTCCGGGGAGAGCTTGTCACTTCATTTGAGGATCACCTGTTATGGTATCCAGATTGCAACACAAATAACATCTATATAACAAGTGATCAAGATCTTATTATTTCTTACTGCAAGAGCTGATTCTAGTGATCACTGGACGGAAGGCAATGGTAAGTTCTTAAACTTATAACAAATTATATATACATCCTAGAGGTGCAAACATTTAACTGCTAGATTTGGCATGGATCAATCTACCCAACTGGAATTCAACATGATCATAATTGGGTTTCGCAGGAAACTAGATATCCCCTGTCTACATAACCCGTCTTCAAGAAACCATTGCCTTTTGTTTTAAAGGACAATTAAACATTTATGAGGCCCAATGCTGAATTCCCCTCCCTACAAAGGATGTCCTTAAATCTTCTCAATCCTCCCCGTCCTAATAGCTAAGCTTGACATAGGTTTTTTTTTTTTATCAAAGTAAGCCTCCCATCATTTGGTTAATTGTCTTTTCAAAATAGTCATACTTCTGTCAACTTTCTCTTCCACCATGTGCTAAACAAATTGAGAACTGTAAGGAGCACTTTGTGAGAGGTCCAAGTAATGGTGGTAAACTATCTATTCCCTACACTCTAGCTTATAAACGAGCTCTCCCACGTTTTCCACTCTCCTAAGAATTCACTCACTCTTCTCCTGGTTGATCTGCAATCTAGAACTAATTTTGATTTGCATGAAACTACAACTTAGATGTATCAATTAATTTGGTTGGCTTCACATAAAATGAGGATATTCTTAGCTAAAAAATGAGACTCTTCTATCCCTTTATTGCCTTTTCCTCCCATGTTGAGGCATGAAATAAAACCTCTTCCTTACCTTCTTCAACAGCCAACCAATAGTCTTCATTACTAAAATTGATAAGAGAAGAGGGGATTTTTGTATCTCAACCTCCCAGACCTTTGAAATGACCCAGTGAGAGTTCCATTCACTAGCACCAAAAATCTTCTTGTAGATGTCCACTATGCAATATTTAATCTATCGAATCCATTTAGACCCACTTTTTTTCTTTGTAGGGATAAGAGGGTGTGGTTCAAGTTTCAAATTATTCTGACGAATTCTATGTATTAATTTGAAAGAAGATAATATTATTGGTGGATGGTGTAAAGGCATGATATTTATATTAAACTCGAATCTCTGAGTTTGGGCTTTTAGGAGAGTTGGTCGTTTAACGTAATTGTCGAGCAGTTTGACGGGGAGGTCTAAGTTAGTCACCTTTTGTAATTTATTCCTCATTTGTTGATTTGAAAGTCCATGGAGGACTCGGCAGCCGAAGATCTGACGCCAACTGTGGTTTTGACCTCTAGGTCCCACACATCTCCCGATGCGGGTTGGTCTCTGAATCCAAGTGGGTTTGGCACTTTGGGCCTGGACCTCTTGGATCCACAACACAAAGGATTTTTTGGAGGAGCCCAAACCTCAGGTGTTGGATTGGCCTTGGCCTTTTTGGGAGGAGTCTTCCTTAGGCCCTAAGGGTGGGCCTTCCACTGCCCCATTGGACCTTGACCCATGTTCTCTGAAGAACCTCATATCCACGCTTCACGAGCCCACCTCGGGCCCTTGCTTGGATCTGGAAAATGATAGGTATAAGAAATCTTTTCCTACTCCTCCTTCTGTTTGGCTAGGACTCCCTGATTGGAGGGTTTGTTTGCCTTAGGGGGCTGGCTTGCACGAGGCCGTAGAGTTTCCTTGTGTGGCTATCTTGCCGTGGGGAATGGATTCTCGGCAAGATTTTAGGATTAGAGACCGGGTTCTCGAGTGAGGGGACCTTCCAGTAGTCAGGCGTTTGACAACTCGAGAGCTCTTGGATTTCGAGTAAGGAGGCAATTCAAAGAGAGTGGCATGCACATTTAGCGCTTGTCTCCTAGGATGCGAGCTGACCCAGAATTTGGAATGTCAGGCAAATTTGAGACTTTCAACAATTTTTTTAAGGCTTTTCCACCATTGGGATGGAAAGGAGATCTCGAATTCTTCTAGAATCTATGTCCCGAGAGGAGAAAGATTACGATAAGAACATTGGAGAACTCTAAGTTTGAAGGAAATTTAAAAGGCTTCATTTTTTGTATCAGCTACGAAAGGGAAGTAGTTTTAAGTGGCAAATCAAATTCATGAAGAATTAGTTTTACCTATAGACAGAGCGATTTGCCACGGGAATATTCGAGGAGCAAATGATAGCTCCAAGAGGAAGGTGGTTAAGGCGCTCTTGAGGTCTCAAAAATTGGACCTTTTCTGTCTCTAGGAGACCAAGATGCAGTTAATGTCGAATGGTATTGTGAGGAGTCTGGGCACAGGAAGATTCCTTGGTTGGGAGGCTTTGGATGCCATGGGGTCTGTCGGAGGAGTGTTAGTGGTTTTGGATAAAAGAAGTTTGGAGTTGCTTGATAAGGAGGTGGGCTCCTTCTCAGTCTCTTGTAGATTCAGAAACGTTGATAACAGTTTTGTTTGGGCTTGTTCTGGAGTCTATGGTCCTTTCTCTAGGGATGGCAGATCCCTTCTTTGGGAAGAACCGAGTGCCATTAGAGGGTTATGGGAGGATCCTTGGTGTATTGGGGGGGACTTCAATGTTATCCACTTTCCCTTGGAGCAAAGCAGTCAGGGAAGATTCAATCGCTCAACGAGGCAATTCTCAGAGTTTATTGATGAGTTGGAATCCGATTGTGATCTCATTAATTTCACTTAGGTGGGGGTCTTAGAAACGAACTTTGGCTCGCTTTGGATAGGTTTTGGTTTCCCAATTTGGATTCGACCATCATGGCAATGGTTCAATTGAAGCTTCCTAGGCCTGCATGCGATCATGTTCCTTCTTGGATTGTGGGAATGAGTGAGGAGCTAACACCTTTTCAGTTTAAATATGTGGTTAAAAGCGGAGGGATTCTAGGACATGATGGAAGGTTGGTGGCAAGGGATGTCCTTTCGGGGATCAGCTAGTTACATTCTCTCCAGAAAACTTAAAAGAGGTCAAATCTTTGCTCAAGACATGGAATAGAGATTGTTTTGGTAGGTTAGATCTTAATAAAAAGCCGAATCTCTCTCTGCGCGAAGGATCGGACCGTGTGAGGAGGTTAGAGAGCCGGGATCAGGAGGAGGTTTGAAGCAAGAAAGAGGCAAAGATTCTAAAAGTGCTCTCGAGGAAATCCACTTGAGGCAAAAATCTAGAGAAACTTGGTTGAAGGCAGGCGACATAAACACTGGTTTTTTTCACCGTATGGCCAACTCCCATTTTAGGAAGAACATCATAGCTCGTATCAAAATCAATGGTGATTGGATTACTGATGAGCTTGAGCTTAGAAAGGGGATCTCCGACGCCTTTTAGGCATGTCTCTCTGATGATATAGCTTGGAAAGCAGAGATAGACAGACGGGTTGCCTTTTTTCACTCTGAGCCCTGAAGAGGCTAGTAGCTCGGAGTTGCCTTTTAGGGAGGAAGAGGTTTTCATTACTCTAAATGAAATGGATGGGGACAAAGCCCCGGGCCCTGATGGCTTCTCCATTGCCGGGCAAGCCTCGCATTTTGGCTGCTAAATCATAAAGATGTTTAGGATTTCATGCTAATGAGGCTTATTAAAAGTTTGAATGCCACTTTCTTGTTTTTATCCCTAAGAAGGGAGATGTCAGGATTTGAAGGATTTCCAGCCCTTAAGCCTTGGTGGAGTTTGTATGTAAATTCGCAAAGCGCCGCCAACCGTCTAAAAGGTGGTGGGGAAAGTTGTCTCAAAAGGCCCAAAATGCTTTCTTGGAAGGGCGACAAATCACAAATGCTTCTCCTATTGCAAATGAGCTCATTGATCACTGACAAAAGCAAAAGGAGAAGGGTGTGATCTGCAAGCTTGACATAGAAAAAGCTTTCGACGGTATAAATTGGCAATATCTTATGAAGATCATGCGTCGCATGGGTTTTGGCCCCAAATGGACAAGATGGATCTAGCAGTGTATCTCCACAGCTAGATTTTCGGTTTTGGTCAATGGGGTTCCAACAGGCTTCTTTCCTAGCTCAAAAGGTCTAAGGCAAGGAGACCCGCTGTCCCCTTACCTTTTCATTATGGGAATGGAGGTTTTGAGCATTCTCCTTAGAAGAGCTATGACTAGTGGCTTCATTTTGGGTTGCAGTATCAAAGGAAGGGAGGGGGCTGTTTTTACCATTTCTCATCTCCTTTATGTGGATGATACGATCGCTTTCCTCGTAGTTTAAAGAGGATCAACTTTATATCTTAGTCAATCCTCCTTGGTTCAAGCCTCGTGGCTAAAAATCAATCTTAACAAGAATGAGCTGATCCCTGGCCAATGCGGGAAAACGGTAGATGCCCCGGTTGTTGAACTCACATTTGATCGCACCTCCCAACCACTTATTCGGCTACTCCTTAGAGCCGCCCACAAGTCTGTGGCTATCGGACAAGATTGAAAATGCACAAGAGATTGGTCCTATGGAAAAGAAATTTCATCTCAAAGGAGAGGGAGGATCACCCCGATAAAGAGCACTCGCCAAATTCTCACCTTCTCTATCAAATGTCCTCGTCTCAATGTCTAAAATGCTAAAGATTGGAAAAGCTGCAGAGATGTTTTCTTTGGGTGGGGCCCTTGAAAGGAAGGCTCACTTGGTTAAATGGGATGTAGTCTGTTTTGAAAAGAGGCAGGACGACTTAGGTCTAAGAAAGCTGACTCTCTTAAACAAAGTTTTACTTGGTAAATGGATTTGGAGGTTCGCTTTTGATAGGGACTGTACTTGGAAAACTCTCATTAATTCCAAGTATGGTTTAGAGGGCTTGGATTGGTGCTCTAAGGAAGTCCGTGGGCCTTTTGGGGTAGGCCTTTGGAAGGAGATTCTTAAAGAATCCAGCTGGGTTAAAGAGAATTGGAAATTCACTGCTATAATGGCACCAGATAAGGTTCGTCGATTCGTGTGGAACCATTCCCTTTAGACACTCCTTTCCTATTCTTTTCGATTTAGTAGGTAACAAATTTGAGACTGTGGCAGATGTTTGGGATCAAACTGTGGGGAACGGCAATTGGAAATTTAATCTATTTAGAGACTTTAATGACTGGCAAATGGACTTCTCGCTGTACCTTCTTATTACTCCTCGTAGAAAGAAAGGTCCTTCGAAGTTAGACAAGATCTCTGGAATGACCCAATAGGTTGTACTTTTCTTCGTCAAGGATATCAAGTGCTAAATCCGAGGGTAACTCCCCTGTTTCGCATTAAGGGCATTTGGGTGACATTGTGTTCCCACCAAAGCTACCTTTTTTTGCGTGGGAAGCAGCCTGTGGTAAGGTTTGAACTTTGGACAAGCTCCAAAGAAGGGGGTGACACCTCCCTAATCGTTGCTATCTTTGTGGCTGTGATGAGGAATCCTCCCATCATATTTTGTTGCACTGTCCGATGGTAAGCTCACCTTGGGACTTCTTTTTCTCCTTAGCCTGGGCTTCTCTGGTCTTTCCTAAATTTGTCGGGCGATGCTCTACTTAGTCGAAGGGTTCTTTTGTCGACAAAAGGGAAGAAACACGTGGCCACAAGTTGAGGAGCTGGTGTGGTTTTGTTGGCTTGGCCCTTGGTTTTTTGGTTGGTTGGTTTTAGCTACAGGCATTTTGCTGTCTTTTTTCCCCCTTTCTGGTTCCTTTTTGTATACCCCTGTGTACCTCTAGGAACCTTGTTCTGGGAACCTTGTTCTCTTTTGTTCAATATAACGCTTTATCGACAAAAAAAGTCCATGGCGACTCGCCTTGCTTATTCGATCACGCTACGAATTGTGACGCACATGAAGGAATGTGTTAAAAGCATGATATTCATATTAAGAGTTTTGTCTTAGAATAGTACTTTTGAAATAAAAAAAATACCAATCTAGTACAAATTTAAAAAAATGCCCAAATTAGTGCTTAAAACCGTATTCACTAACTATGTTTTTAACTTAAAAAATTTTAAAATCGCAGTCACTAACTACGATTTTGACGAGGACAACTAGTTTGGGCATTGTTTTCAAACATATACTAAATCTGTATTTTTTTTTAATTTTAAAAGTACTATTTTGGGACAAAACTCCATATTAAACCCAAATCCTACACATTTGAGCTTTTAGGAGAGTTAGTCCTTTAATAGACTGAATTAACTATTCTCTCTCTCTTTGTTTCTTAATTGATGCAGCTGGTTCTATCAATATCAGCAATATCTGACAGGGAAATACCTGGCTAAAATAAACTCTAGCGACGGCCAACCAAGGTCGAGAAGAAGAGGAGAGGAGGGCGGCAGCTCCGGCAATATTAGAAGCACAGTTGCAGAGGCTTTGAGGACATCACTGCTCTTTCTACACGAAGAATCCAAACTAAATCTATACCGGTAACAAGAACGGCTCGTCTATGTATGGTCCAACTGGATACTGATGTCTCTTATTTGCTTGAATTTTGATGATAACTCCACACCCCACCCCTCCATTTGCTGCTGAGGGTGGCCATTCTAACCAGGCTTCCTTACCATACATAGAAGCTATAACTTGGGCGCCTACACTGTATCATGAAATGATCTGGCAGGTACCCCTCTCTCTCTCTCTCTCTTTCTCTGCGTGTTAGATTTGTCATTCAACCTTAAGTGTTGATGTTCAATTTGCCTATTGAGGCTGCCTGTGAGAGATAGAGATCTCTCTCTACCTCTCTCTCTCTATTAGATTTGTCAGTTCAACCATCTGTTGATGTTTAATTTGGCTCATTGAGGCTGCCTGTGAGATAGATCTCTCTCTCTCTCTCTCTCTCTCTCTCTCTCTGTTATATTTGTGATTCAACCTTTTGTTGATGTTCAATTTGTCTGGTTGAAGCTTGCCTTTGAGAGATGAGAATGAATGTAGTATTAGGAGGAGATGTAACAAAGCATCTGTAGGAGGAGTTGGATCGTTTCTTTTGTTTGTATAATAATAGCTTGAATATCTCTGATTGTTTCCTAATTCGTCACTGCTACCTTTCTCAACTAATGTGCTTCTGATGTTCATCTTCTTTCTTTTTCTGGTATCAATCATCAAATACTGAATATTTTTTGTTAGTTTGGGATATATTATATCAGGTTTTGATTCAATTGTTGGCTAAGATTTAACTAAATTTTTTAAAGAAAAAAAAAAAACCCTTTTATTTGTTGATGGTTTTGTGAAAAATACTTACTAAAAAACCCAAGAAAATATTACTTCAAAGAAGGTTTTATAATAACTTAAAGTAGAGGCAAATTAATAATAGACTGTCATGATAAAAAAAAAAAAGTAATTTATGTAGTTCAGTTTTATTCATGGAGGATATCTCGAGAATATCTTAGAATTTAAATAATAAAAAAATATATTGTTCTATTTTTAGGAAACAAATAGAACAATATATTTTGTAGTTAAGAAAAGTATTTGCAATGTTGATTCTAATGTTTGACGGTCATACTTTCTTAGAGATGTTTAAAAACTTGGTTTTGATGATTATTGTGGTTCTTCATTTAATGCATTATGTAGGTTTTCTTGTTTGTAGTTTACTAAGTAGAGAAGCTCTGTTTTTTTTTTTTTTTTACTTTTCTTTTCTGGTGGATGAATTTTTTTTTTTTTTTTTGAGTTAGTTTGGCATATATTATCAGGTTTTAATCCAATTGTAGTCTAAGATTTAACTAAATTTTTGAAGAAAAAAAAAACCCCGTTTGTTTTGTTAAAAATACATAACATAAAAACCAATAAAATATTAATTCAAAGAAGGTTTTATAATAACTAACATAAATTGGAAGCAAATGTAATTTATGTTAAAAGCAATGATACCGTTTTCTGCGGACTCGGAACGATAGGATATTGCAAAAATTAATATCGTAATCGCACCGCGATATTAAATTTAAAAATTTCGTTATTTGTATCCAACAAAGCGACAATGAATTATTTTAAAAAGTTAACGCTGCAATCAACGATCAGTAGATCACTTTCAATAAAAAAAATGTTCAATGCCACATAACCAATGACTGTGACATTATTGTTTATGCATTAATTTGGGTATTATTTTCATTTTAAACTATTTTAATAATTAAAAAAAAAACTAAATTCATCCAAAGATCGTTAAAATAAGCATAAATATAGACAAAAAGACATTCCTCACTAAGCAAGTTAGTGCCATAATTGAGAACAAAAGCTCGGAAAAATACAAAGACCCAGACTACCCCTACCATCTTAGTTACCATATGAGATAAAGCACCTCCTTGACTAGGGTGCTATTGTCAATCTCCTCCCCTACTTGGTCTATAAACAATTCAAAGATGGTTTCAATTACAGAATAAACACAAAATAAACAATAATATTTACAAACCATAATAAAAAAGGCTACTGGAAGACATGCATTTATGATAATTATGAGTTATATAATGTAAAGTATAAAATCAAAGTGGTTTTAACATAGGAAGAATACAATCTAATCACGTTTTAAAATAATGTTCTAACTTTTAAACTTAAAATCTTAATCAACAACTACGGTTTACGATTTACATACTAGCTTAGCTTTTTTTTTTAAAACGTATTAGATTGGTATCATTATTATTGTTTAAATGTATTATTTTGAGACAAAACTCGTGAAATTTATCAGCGACACGGCATTGCGGTTTTTGGGTTTGGAATGGAAATCAGTGGATGGGTAATTGGGGGGGTTTAGATTTTAGGGGTTTAATAATCTGAAAAGAGCAAAGCAAATTTTCATCGACAATCATAAGAGCCCCTGCGTTGTTGAATTCTCCACAGTAGTTTGGAGCTGAGAATATTGTCACCAGCTGCCTATCTGCAAAAAACTCGTACCCATCTTCCACTACCTGAAAGTTCCATTTCAAATACATCAACCATAAAAGTTCCATTTATTTGCAAAGCTAATCTTGAAAATGTGTCGGTTCCAATAAAGATAAGGGGTAACCGTTTAAAAGGGACAAAAAGTTTAAAAAAAAAAAAATTATAAATCTAACCCCTTTTCTTAAAACTAATAAATTAATTATATTTACATCATTTAAAACAAATTTATTCCTCTAACCACTATACAAATATGGACTTAACCCTTTAAAGTTTGTTTAAATATAACTTAACAATAATTAAGTCCAAATCTAAATACCAGAATCATCAGATCTATTATCGCAGATAAGCCAGATAAAAACCTGAGTTTGACACTCTTCAAATTTATTCAAATGTTAACTTAACGATGGTTAAAAGTCCAATATGTATAAAAAATGGTTATATTTGTAATATTTTTTGAATTTTAACACATTAAGGGTAATTTTGTCTAAAGTGGAGATATTTTAATGTTATAAAATTAAGGGTTTAGTTTTATCTGCAAGGGTGAGAATATTATAAGTCCACCCTTTAGACACATTAAGATAAATCCAAACTAATGTTATAAAACTAATGTCTAAAGGGTGAGAATATTGTCACCAGCTGCCTATCTGGAAAAAACTCGTACCCATCTTCCACTACCTATCCCATTTCAAACACATTAATTTACCCCTCTAACCACTATACAAACATGGACTTAACCATTTTTAAGTTTGTTCAAATATAACTTTAGCAACTACAGCTTCAAACTAAATAACTGTAACTATCAGACCTATTACAAAACCTGCACTCGACATTATAAACCCTGACTGACACCTTCAAATTTGCTCAAACGCAACTTAACGTACTACAAGTTTCGATACGTATAAAACGTTAGACGGTAATATTTTTTGCGCTTAACACATTGCAGTAATTTGCCTAAAGCGAGGATATTTTGAACGCTATGTTAAAGAGATTAGTTTTCAGAACAATTTGCTTTTTATCCCTTTTAAACTAATTTCTCTAAAGATAAATCTCCTATATGATAACTAAATCGCTATCATCATTTTATCCCATGCCCGACATTATAACTAAATCTTCAAAGACATTTTTGTCCAAAAGTGTCTTAAAGATATCGACTTTTCCACAAAAATGTCCCAATGTGCATAAGATGTCATTATCAAGGATTTAATCAAATCATCTTCACACTTTAAGGATATTTTTGTCCGAAATGATGACATTTCAGATAAATTAATTTTTGTAAGAGGTCATTTTTTGTAATTTTCTTTCTTACAAGGATTTGATCTAGTATAATTTTTTTTTGTAAGGGAAGACTGATTAAAAGGGAAAATCTGAAGATGATTTAAGGTCAGGGCAACAATTAATAGGGATTTATCTTTACATTTTTATGAATATTTTTTTTCATTCTTACAAGTTTTTTTTTTTTTTTTTTTTGGATTTGTCAATTTTAATCTTTTTAATATTGAAAGTACCCACCAAAATTCATTATAGACTTGTGAGAAACTGAGAGGGAAAGACAAAAAATACCCATATAGGTATTAGTCATCATGTGAGGATGGGAATGGCATTCTGGTTACCCACCCCATTTGGGATTCCGGGTATGGAATATAAGCACCGGGTTTGGGACGAGTTTGGAAAGCTTTTCAAAACCGCGGACCACAAGATTTAGTTACTGTGTCAGGATTTATCTTTACATCTTCACAATATTTTTGTTTCAAATGTTACTTTTATAAAAGGTCATTCTTGTAAATATTTTTTATGTTTGTCCCTCTTTTAACCCGATTCCTCTATTTTAAAAAGCAATTTTCACTGGAGCATCCATCAAACGTAAGAAACGTTTGGTTAAAAGACCTCAAATAAGTTAAAGTTTGTAAATTTAACCTTCCCGATGTTTTTTCTTCAAAAATGACTCATTATGGACAAAAATGTTATTTACCATATTCACATGTGCTTCATAAAGACATGGTTATTTTCACAAGAAAATAATAAAGGTATTTTTATCAAAATGATTCAAAAATTGATGAAGGGTTGGATTTTTGACATTTATGGCCTGTTTGTTTACGCTAGACCATTCATAAAAGCAAAGAAAATGTGTTAAAAATATTGCTTGGCTTTCCTGGCTTGCTTTTATTAAAACATAAAAACACAACAAAAAACACTTATGTAAGTCGTCGTTTACTAACGCGACGAACAATGCTTAATAATACTTAATAGTAAGAAGGTGTTGCTTTTTATATAATTAAATTAACATCTTAATTATATCAAGAAAGCTATTTGTTTAATTTTATTCTTTCCCATATACTGAAAATATTTATATAATATATGTATAACATCTTAGCATATTAATAAAAAATGAAAAATAAAAATGATAAAATTATTATTATCATTGTTAAAAAATAAATATTATATTTATCTCTTATATAATTAAAATAGAATATGTAAAATTAATAATTAAAAAAAATAGATTCATTCCTGACATATTGTTTTTTTAAAAATATTCCTTGTGGTCTTTACATTTTAATATTTAGAAAATTTTAAAATACTGTTTTTTTTCTTTTTAAAATACTTACTTTTTCTAAATGTGAAAAAGAAACAAATATTTTAGTTTTTTTATATTGAAAAGAAAATTTTTAAAATTCAAAAGCCAGAATAAAAAAACAAACTATCTAAATTCCAAAAGCAAATTGTTTTAAGTAAAAACCAAAAAAACACATTTTTGATATTTTTTGTGTTTTTCAAAACTCCGTTTCACAACAATTTTAAAAACTGCGAACCAAAGAGCTCCTTAATTCAAAAGGCTCATCCAATCACCGAAACGATGTACTGATTTAGATGAATCAATGAAAAAAAAAGAGAGAGAGAGAGGGGGTAGAGAGAGAAACTGAAATTTAGGATCAGTTTGTTTACAAAAAATAAGAAAAAACATGTTTGGTTTCGACACAAAAAAAAAAACACTAAATATAAAAAATACACATAAAGAACAAAAGAACAAAAAACACACAAAAATAGAGAAAACATGTTTGGTTTCGATTGGTTTTTATTTCTCAAAAACAAAAAAACACAAAAGAAAAAAAACAACAACTAAATTTAAAGAATAAAAAAGAGTTTCCAGAAAACACCTTTTAGGTGTTTTCAAAAACTGTTCTTTAAAACAGTTTTCAAAATAAATAACTTTTTACAAGTTCCTTTCATCCAATCACCCTAAAAACAATGTAAAATAGACTAGAGGAATTAATGAAAAAAAAAAAAGAGAGAGAAGGGGTAGTAGTTTTGAGAATACACTACACGTAACGCGACAAGAACCCAACACTGCCAGGTTTTGATCGAAGATAATCGCTAAGCCAGCCATATTCAAATTCGCTTCCCAACACGCTTTATAAACGGATCATATTCATTAGCGATCCTGCCTAACACGACTCGAATTAATTAACACGTCAATTATTATATTAATTAATTAACATATTTAATAAGTTATTTGTGTTAAATATGGATTATTATAATTCCTATTAATTTAAATAATCAAATTAAATTTGTCGTGATTCATAATCACAAGAATACCTAATAATAAACAGCCAGATTTGAAGTAAATAACGCCGACACGTTTATTATTCGCTGCCGGCCGACACGCATCGCCGGCACGATTCGTACATCGCATACGACACGAACACGACCCACTCCATACTTAATCGGTCACCCCTAACGTGAGAAACCAAATTCTAGCAGAAGTTTGTTTACAGTTTTGGATTACCAAAAATAAGGAAAACAAGAAAAAATATGTTTGATTTCGACACAAAAAAAACACTAAATTTAATGCACATAGAAACATTTTGAAAAATAACAAAAAACACACAAAAATAAAGAAAACATGTTTCAGTTTGATTTATTTTTATTGCTCAAAACAAAAAAACACAAAAAATATATATTAAAATAAAAGACAAGAAGAGTTTCCAAAAACACATTTTTAGGGCGTTCTTCGTTTTCTTTTCAAAATTGTTATTTAAAACAATTTTAAAAACATGAACTTTTCAAAACATCCTTTAATCCAATTACCCTGAAAACAATGTAAAATAGACTAGAGGAATCAATGAAAATAAAAAAAGAGAGAGAGAAACCGAAATTTAGGGTTAGTTTGTTTACCTTTTTTGAAGAGTTTTGGATTATAAAAACAAAAAAAGCAGTTAAAAACACGTTTTGCCAAGAAAAAACACTAAATTTAATGAACATTAAACATTTTGAAAAAGAACAAAATGAAGAAAACATGTTTGTTTCAATTTATTTTTATTTTTAAAAACAAAAACATAAAAAAACTAAATTTAAAGAATAAAGAAGAGTTTCCCATAAAAACATCTTTTAGGTTTATTCGCTTTCAAAATCGTTTCTTAAAACGCTAAAATGTAAGAGAATCTTCAAAACATCCTTTAACCAATCACTCCTGAAAACAATGTAAAAATGTAATTATTAATCAATGAAAAAGCAGAGCGAGTTAGAGAGAGAAGGGGTAGAGAGAGAACCGCATTTAAGGGGCCGCTTTGTTTACTCAACCGGTTGCATTATCAAAACAAAAAATGCTAAAAACATGTTTGGTTTCTGACAAAAAAAAACTAAATTTAATGCACATAGAAACATTTTAAAAAGAACAAAAATAGAGAAAACATATTTGGTTTGATTATTTTTATTTCTCAAAAAACAAAAACATAAAAATAAAATAAAAAATACTGAATTTAAAGAATAAAAAGAGTCCAAAAACACTTTTAGGTGTATTTTTTGTTTTCAAAACTGCTCTTGCAAACATTTTTCAAAAAACAGTAACTTTTCAAATTTTCCTTTCATCCAATCACCCCAAAAACAGTGTAAAATAGACTAGAGGAATCAATGAAGAAAAGAAGAGAGAGAAACCGACCTGGTGTGCCCTACAAATGAGATCAAGATCATGCTTCTTCAAGAACTCGCTGACCTTATCCGCCCCAAAGTATACGAAACCCCCCTATCATTATCCCCCCACCCCTTCACATCCCTATCCGGATCCGCCCACAGCAGATCGCACAGCAGCCCCTGATCCGGCACATCCAACGGCCTCTCTATCGCCCTTATCTGATCCAGCCTCTCTATCTCCGGCGACAATCCGCCGTGCATACACAGTATCTTCTCCTCTATCACCGCCGCCACCGGCAGGCAGTTGAAGCAGTCCGTGAAGATCCGCCATAGCCGGACGCTGTATCGGCGCTTGCATTCGTCGTAGCCGTAGATCCTGTTGATGGAGGCGCATTCGTGGTTCCCGAGCATGTGGGTGCTGATCCGATAATTTGATTTTGTAGCAGAGGAGGAGGGATCGTCTCTATGCTCTGTTTTCCTCTGTCGACGTAGTCTCCGAGGAGGAGGTAGTTCGAGTCCGGCGGAAACCCTCCGTATTCGAATAGTCGGAGGAGATCCGAGTATTGCCCATGGATGTCTCCTGCAAAAAAAAAAAAACATTAAATTATGAAATATTTTTGGCTATCAAATCCTCAAATAACCAAATCTCTTTTGTTTTTTTTTGTTTTTTTTTTCTGTTTTTGAAAAGCAGCCTATTTTGGACAAAAATGTAATTTAATATTTTATGTGTTCTTGAAAAGAAGGGTTTATAAATTTCCCGATATTTGGTTTTTAAAGGGTCTTTTAATCTAATCACTCTTTAAATTGAGCACTCATGCTCATAATATATGTCTTTAGTTTGACACGCAGACATACTGAATATACTTGAGCTGATCACACTCCAAGCAATCCTTGTATGAACTGAGAGGGACCAAGACAATAAATAATGGTAGACCGAGGGGTAATAGTTGAGTATTTAGTTCGAAGGTCATTTATATGTAATGTGGTCAAGGGTTCGAAACCCCTTATTGAAACTTTGTTTTGACGCCCACCCCTGCGTAGATATGCAGACCGCATTGGCTGCAAAGCCTCTTCCACAAAATACGGCCAGATTTTCGCCCTCGAACTCGATACCGGTTGCTAGAAAATACTCAATAATCCCATCTACACATTGGGATGGTTTTCAATATAATTCGATTTTTCGTTGCACCATGCGCGCCCCAAGTTGTGCTCCTACGAACGCACACCACGCATGTGTCTTAATCCATACCCCACACAAACTAATCTTCATACGGTCATGAGGGACCACAAGGGCTATAAAGCTCTACCACTGAACCCAACTACATTCCTAGTAAATAACTCGAGAGCATGAACTCCAACCATCTCACCTATACGTCATTGTTTTCAATATACTATTTTTTGATCACCCATAGCTGGCTCCTCAACAAGCCTGCGGCACACACACCATACCACATCCAAACTAATCCTCATACGAATCAGAGGACTATGCGACGCTAAATCCTACTATATAACACATTTACATTCCTACGATCAACTCAAGCATAACCGACAATATACAAGAAACCACAAACATCTCGCCTAGATGTTCGGTGGTTTTCAATATTATTTATTTATTTGGTTAGATCGGTGTCCCGAAAGTGCTCCATGCATGAACTAAAATACCTTTTAAGCCATATCACACACGCATCAATCCTCATACGTTTCGTGGCGAAGCGACCACAAGAACAAGAAAACTCTACCATAAAACAACCGGTATTCTCTAAGAATGTGAAGGAAGGTACTACAAGGATGCTAAACTCTACCATATAACACATCACATTTAATGACTAACTCCGAGACAACTAATAATATACAAGAAACCACAAACATCTCGCCAGATGTCTTGGTGGGTTTTCAATATAATTTATTTTTTCGTTAGATCGATGTCCCAAAGCAAAGTTCGTGCATAGACAAAAGATACTTTTAAATCCATACCACACCCGCACAAATCATCATACAGTTTGTGGCTATGACCACAAGAACAATAAAATCTCTACCATAAAACACAACCTGATTCCCAAGAACAAGAAAGTGAAGGGACTACACATGCTAAAATCTCATCATATAACACATTTACATTCCTATGACTCGAACCCAAGACAACTGACAAATATACAAGAAACCACAAACATCTCGCCTAGATGTTCGGTGGTTTTCAATATTATTTATTTATTTGGTTAGATCGGTGTCCCGAGCGGGCCCATGCATAGACGAAAAATACTTTTGCTCATACCACACCCGCACTAATCCTCACAAGCTGTGTGAAGGAGACCACAAGAACAAGAGTTTCTACCATAAAACACAACTGCATTCCCAAGAACATGAAGGAAGGGACTACAAAGACGCTAAAACTCTACCATATAACATATCTGCATTCCCATGACTTGAACCCGAGACAACTGACAAATATACGAGAGACCACAAACATCTCGCCTAGATGTTCGGTGGTTTTCAATATAATTTATTTTGTCGTTAAATAGATGTCCCGAGCGGCCTACGACAACGAAAAATACTTTTAAGTCATACCACACACGCACTTAACTCTCATACAAGCTAAAGCCAAGGACCACAAGAACAAAGTAGTTTCTACCATAAAACACAACTCGCATTCCTGCAACGTAGAAATAAGGGACTACTGACGCTAAAACTCTACCATATAACACATCTCGCATTCCCATGACCTAAACCCGAGATAAATGACAAATATACGAGACCAAAACATCTCGCTCTAGATGTTCAAGGGTTTTCACATAATTCTATTTTTTCGTTAGATTGGTGTCTCGTTAATCTGCATGTATCGAAAGATACCTTTTAAGTCATACCACACACAGACTAATCCTCATACGTTTCCAGAAATAAGGACCACAAGAACAAAGAGTTTCACTATAAACACAACCGCATTCCTGCCAACGTAGAAAGAAGGGACTACAAGGACGCTAAACTCTACCATATAACACATTTCCAGATTCTACGACTCGAACCCGGTATTAACCGACAAATATACGAGAGACCACAAACATCTCACCTAGAAGTTTGGTGGTTTTCAATATAATTTATTTTTTTTGGTTAGATCAGTGTCCCGAGCAGGCCTGTGCATAGACGAAAAATACCTTTAAGTCATATCACGCCCAAACTAATCCTCATACAAGCTGTAGCGAGCTGGACCACAAGAACAAGAAGCTCTAACATACCACACAAAGACTAATCCTCATACAAGCTAAATGAAGTTGACCACGTTAACAAGAAAACTCTACCATAAACACAACCGCATTCTCAAGGCTCAACCCGATCATGAGACCACCGGTAAATAAACATATTTAATGATATTAACCATGAGTAAAAAATTAGAAGAAAATTACTCACAAATATTATGAGCTCCTAATTCCAAGAGATTAGGGCTGGGCAAGGAAGACATCCTTGGCTGTACACAAAGCTGGTGGATCAGCCTCTTCTATCTGTATTATTTTTCCTCTGCATTTTCTTCTTCCAATACTCTCTATCAGACCATCCAACCCTTCCATTCCCACTTCTCTAATTTCTTCTCCCTCAGTTTTTTTTTTTTTTTTATCTTTTCACCATCTATGCTATTTAGGAGGACGAATTAGAAAAGAAAAAGAAAAGAAAAGAAAATCCAGTTTTCTGTTTGGTTTCTAAGAAAGAAAGGAAAAAAGGTTGTGGGTTTGGTATGACAGAAGAAGGAAAAGAAGAATTGAAGGAATAGAAGATATATTTGGGATAAATGAGGACCACTATTTTGTTTTTTTACTTTTTTTACTCATTCAGTTGCAAACTAATGGATGGTTACTTTTTTACCTATATGAGAGTTGGTTAATTAGAGACCTGTTCCAGCCGTAGCTGCCTACTTGAGGATTAATTTTTGTAATTGAAATTTAAAGGAATTTAATTTAATTCTGTTTTTTTTTTTATAAAGTGATAGATCCAAGATAAGATAAAACAATATACGGTTATCAAAGATAATAAATCTATGTGCCTTATGATTCGATAATATAACGACTAAAATATCTACGACCGTAAATAAAGATATCGACATTTTAATCGAATAATCTAAAGTCTCATTCAATCGTCTTCCCACATAAATAAAACGACGAAAAACAACACGATGTCACAAGTCGAATACAAATGAAACGCCGGAATAAGACGACTTTTAAAATGGCCTTTTTATTCATAAAATAAATATTATCGATGGCGCTAATTTTCAAAACTATCACTCAATATAAAACAAGTTATAAGTCACATTTAGAAACTATAGTTTCATTTTTTAACTGAAACTACAATTTCTATCTACGGTTTTATTTTTAAACTAAAGTTATAGTTTCTAACTATGGCTTCTAAATTAAATTAAAAAAATTAAAAAAAAATTTAAACATATATCCTACGTGACATAAGAGGGTCATTTTGAACAAAAGTTTCAAAAGCGGTCTAAAATTAAATTTTTATTTTATAAACAAATTATTTTGAACCCAAACTCAAAGTTTGGGGCATACATAACTAAACAAAATTGGGTGATTGCAAAACACAGTTTACTAATACATCAAGATAATCATGTCCCAAAGTAATCTTCTAAGAAAAAAAATTCCCGAAATAATTCATGTTTCAAAATATGTCCAAACGCCTTTACCATATCATCAAACCGTAAATACGACTACAAATTTAAAAAAAACCAATACCAACTGTTTTAAAAGTTTAAAATCATAATAATTTAATTAACTTCGCTTTTAATTATGTGACTAAAATAGACTAATTTGGGCTTTATTTTAAAACACAAATTACTTCAGGATTTTTTTTTTGAAAATTTTTTTTTGACGGAGGATATAAATAAAATATATAAATTTTACAGATTTTATTGATACAAGATAGTACATAAACTAAAGACAAAAAGGAGAAGAAACAAAAATACAACGAAAGGAAACGGAGATTATACCAAGTCTTGTACAGTCACAGTCTCCTTAAGGCAGAAACACACCCTCTCCGAGGGTGCTTTGAGACTTCGACAACGTCTGCTTCCAAGGTACAACGGTCTTATTTGACTAACGGCATCAACACACACCCATTTTGTAGTCACTCTCGCGCAAGACACGAAAAAAATATCTCCGCGATAATGTATAACATCCCGCAAACTGAGCTGCGCCACTGAGTTCTTGATTACATTTTCTTCCCAAAGAGCTATATCCAACCTTCATTATCATTTTTCGTTTTTCATTTAATTTTACGACTTCATTTTTCACACTGACCCAACACAATAATAACAACCTACGCATGCCATAAACAAGATTTAAAGACGTCGTTTCTTTAAAAAAGAGCGATATCATCGAAATTTTATCCTTTATCCTAAAGACGAAGAAAGTTTTTATATTAGTTAGTAATTCAATTGTCCAATCAAATTCCTTCCCAATCACATAATTCTTCCATATGATATCAATGCGATTTTCTCGTTGTGATTTATAATTGTTTAGTAATTTAATTTATTTTCTTTAACCCAAGAATCATCACCTACCCTTAATTTATTCAAATTCCAAATTTCCTTTTCTCAAATTTTAAAATTCGTTCCCAAATTTCAAAATTCAAATTCTCATTTTCTAAAATTCAATTTTAAAATCCAAGTCCTCAAAATTTCAAAAATCAAGTGCCCTAATTTAAAAATTCAACACCCCTAATTTCTAATTTCAAAATTTCAAGTTTCCAATTTCAAAATTATCAATTCCCACTTTAAACAAGACTTAATTTCAAAATCCAATCAACACACACCCATTTTGTAATCACTCCCGATGAACTGACTATATCCATTCTATCAATGTCTAAAAATCAAACTAAAAGATGCTTTTTTTCTGCCAACTATTTCAAGATCAACAGAAGAAAAAGAATAAATATACGAAAATGGAATTTAAAAAGATTTAATTCTATTTTAAAGTTCCAAAAAAATAAACAAACGTTTCATGAATCTAATTTCATTCAAACAGATAAAATCCAACACATTTATATGACAAAAAGTTCAGATCACTGTTGATGACATGACTTCTGTTCATGCAAGAACAGACTGAAACAAGCATCCAACAAACAAACAAACAAACAAACAAAGCCTGTTCTTAGTATTGAAAACAAACATGACAGCAATATCTCCCTAGAGATTATATTTATTTCATACAAGATTAGAACATAACTACCACTTCAGAATTGAGATTTGTCCAGGCTGTCGAAGTAGGGATGATCCAAAGCTGCCTTGGCTGAGATTCTTTCAGCTGGGTCATATTTAAGCATTTTCTGCAATATCCAAACATCACAATGATCTGTTATATATTCACAAATAACACTATTGTACGCATTCCACAGCGCCACTACGAAGCTTGTAAATAGGAAGTATAGGGAGGGGTCTCGGTTTGAGACTAACAGAAAACCATGCTATATATGAAGTTATATATTTAAGCATTTTCTGCAATATCCAAACATCACAATGATCTGTTATATATTCGCAAATAATTCCAGCAAAACAGAGACAAATAACACTACTGTATGCGTCCATCATGTCACTACGCAGAAAACGTCAGAAATAGTTAGGGCATAGGAGGGGTCTCGGTTTGAGACTAACAGAAACAAACATCACAATGATCTGTTATATATTCGCAAATAATTCAGCAAACAGAGACAAATAACACTACTGTATGCGTCCATCAGTGTTCAAATTTCATAAGCAAAGTCACAAATGCTAGGGCATAGAGGCCTCAGGGTTTGAGACTAACAGAAACCATGCTATATATGAAGTTATATATTTAAGCATTTTCTGCAATATCCAAATATCACAATGATCTGTTATATATTCACAAATAATTCCAAGAAAATGCATACAAATAATACTATCAGATGCATTCATCATGCCTAGCTCATGTGGTAAAGCGTTGTAAATAGTTAGGGCATAGGGAGGGGTCTCGGGTTTGAGACTAACAGAAAACCATGCTATATATGAAGTTATATATTTAAGCATTTTCTGCATATCCAAACATCACAATGATCTGTTATATATTCACAAATAATTCCAGCAAAACAAGAGACAAATACTTGACTCTCTGTGTCGTCCATCATGTCTAGCTCATAGCTGGTATAGCGATTGTAAATAGATTAGGAGCATAGGGAGGGTCTCGGGTTTGAGACTAACAGAAAACCATGCTATATATGATTTGATTCTAACCTTATATCACCTACTAAACAAAAAACAATGCATTTTCTGAATTGTAGAAATGAGTGATGACAATATTGTGCAAATATTTGCCATTAATAACCTCCTCCTGTAGTCTATTATTAATTTACCTTCTTCCCCAAAGAACAATCACTATCAATTATTTTATCTTGAGTATAAAGAAGTAGGTTTTAGACCACAATAATTTGTTTGAAAAAAAAATTATTAAATTAGTTTGGAAACCAAAATAATTACCAAGTAGTGCGTAATGCATTTATTATGGGCGACAATTGGTTATAGAAATTCTCAAATCTTCACATCAGCTTAGTGAGCAATTGGGTTTAAAATTTTCAAATTACTCAAATGGAGCTGGAAAATTTTCAAATGCCGCTGTCATGGACAGTGGCAATTGAGCTTCCTGTTTGTCGTAAGTCCAGTTCAAACACAACCCACGACACCCATAAACAGAGAGAGGAAAACCCAATTCACAAAGTTTGTAAATGATCAATATCATTCAGTAGACCAAGAAAAAGCAAATGATTTAAAGAGATCATTCCACTGAATTTCCCATACATCTACCTCTTCTTCTTTTTTCCCAATAAAATTATAATTTAAAATAGCAAATCTACCTTCTTCAACCTAAGCTTTCTTATCTTTATAATTGAATTCAACTGAAATAAAAGAGGCTCGGAAATGGCATGCCGCCGTTCCCGACAGCAAACGTTGACTGGCAGTCACGCCGTGGACAACCCCTTCTCTCCTGCTTTTTTTTTCCCATAATTTTTTTCTCAGCCAAAATAAAAAATAAAGAACAGGAAGCTCAATTGACAGTGGCATTTGAAAAATTTTCCCAATTGCCGTGATCATGAACACTTCTGACATTTTGAGTCATTTGAAAATTTTAAACCCAATTGCTGTGGTCATGGACAGCAGCATTTGAGAGTTTCATAAATCCAATTGCCGTTATCCATAACAGCGACATTGCGCACTACTTTGGTAATTATTTTGGCTTCCAAACAAATTTAATAATTTTTTTTTTCAAACAAATTATTTTGGTCTAAAACTCTAGAAGAATTATACACAGATATGGCAGAAGAAAATATGCAATTGATTACAGCATTAAATTTGGCCATTCCTTGGGCACTTTTGCTATATTTTTTCCTTATTAAAATAATTCAAACATATGTATCTGTTCTATGTCTGAGAATGTTTTTCTGCAATATCCATACACCAGAATGCTTTGTTATATATTCACAAATAATTCCAGCAAAACACAGACAAAAAACTCTACTGTATGCAGTAGAGACTGTTGATTGTCAGTTTTTAAGACTAACAGAAAACCATGAATTTGCTTTACATGCTATATATAAAGTTTAGAGTTTTCGTTCAAAATATCCTTGGTTTTGAAACAAATATTGCTTTTAACCCTTTTTACAAATATATGTTCAATGTAGCCCTTAAAACTGTAGTTAAAACTGAACTTTAAGTCTGAATGAAGCGTAGTTGGCAACTATGGTTTCTAACATACATTAAAAAAAATAAAAAATTTGAGCATTTCTGTTATGTGGCATCAAAGAGGGTAGATTTGATGATAGTTTGGAAAGAGACTTAAAATGATGGTTTGGAAAGAGACTTAAAATCGATATTTGTTTTTAAAAGAAGGGTCATTTTGACCTGAGCTCTAAAGTTTGATTCTACATATATCACCTGCTAAAACAAAAAACAATGCATTTTCCCAATTGCTTAGAAAGATCGCGACTTAATATTGTGCAAATATTTTCCCATTAATAACCTCCACCTGTAGTCTATTAATGGGTTACCTTCTTCTCCAAAAGAACAAGCACTATCAAATGTTATCTTTGAGTATAAAGAACTATATACACATATAGATATGGCAGAGAGAATATATATATATATATATATATATATATATATATAATATTAATTATGTGGGTGTTTAGAGTTTTGTATTGTGTACTTAAGACCCGCAATCAATAAAGACTCTCCCAGTCCATGGACATAGGTCACAACCCCACATTACACCTCCTGTGTTATTATTTATTTTCTTGTTTTATTCTCTTCCTATTTGTTTATTTTTCTTGACAAAAGACAAACAAAACATGGAGTTTTCTCACTTTCCAAACATGGAAAATATGAAATGCCATTCAAAGAATAAGTAGTTACCGATAGGAGAAGTCAACACCATCAGGTCCCATTGATGGAACAGCGTGACAAGTTTTGAGGTTCCCACTGTGGATACACGTGCCAGTCCCTCAGAGAGCTAACTCCAGGCCATTGTTTCTCAGTTGGCGTTCCCAACAACCTTTTTCCAAGATAAGCAAAAAAAAAAAGAAATGGAAATTGTCAGAATGGAGAAAATCATAGTGGCATTTGAACATGGATAGCAGAAATAGAATATAATATTGATCCATTATCAGAAAGAAGGCTAGAAAAGTTTGGATGGCGGTGCCTCTTTGTCTCATTTGGAGAATTTGGAAAGAAAGGAAGGCAGAGTGTTATCGTTGAAGATATGTGCCTCCCTCTGATAAGACTTAAAAATTCTTTTGTCCCAGCATTTTTCTTCTTCTTGACTGAACTCTTAGATGTATGAGGATGATACTTTTATTAAGAATTATTTGTACATTCTCTAGCTTTCTCTTGAGTAGTAGGTTTTTTACAGCCACTCTTTTGTTGAGATTGGGTTCCCCGGTATATTTCCTATGCCCCCCGAGGGGGGAGCTGATACGATCCCACGTTGATTTTCGTAGAATTGTGGAGTAATATGAAAGCAGAAGGTTCTTCCACCTGTTAGATCGGGTCTTTTGGATTGGGTTCTCACTGTTAGGTTTTGAGTACCTATTATTGGTGTTTTTCATTGAGAGTCGATCGTAGTTAGAAAGGGCTACCCGGTGGCCCTAAGGTCAGGTAAAGTATCAAAAGTATGAGTGGTCCGATTTCTCTAGAGAAGGGCAATGATACTATCCAAAGTGTAGTGGAACTTAAACTTGAGAGGTTCTCCCACTTATCAAGCCAGTGCTGGATTTGCTCTCATATTGAACTGGATACTTTATTAAGGCCCTAGTTCCTCCTTTTGTTAATATATTCCTTGGTTTCTTGATAATATATATATAGATAATATATATATATATATATATATAAAATTTGATGCTTTATTAATGCACACAGAAACATTTTGAAAAAGAATAAAAAGTCAGGGAATGCACCTACACATTTATCCCATTTATGTCCAAATATAGAAGAGAAGAAAGCAGAACCAAAATTTTGAAAGAAAAAAAATAGATTGTAATGTTTATTTCAAAGACATTCACAATTGAAAGATAACATCATCCAAAGCCCATAAAAATGTTATCCCAACTAGATGGGGTAAACTATAAGATCAGCAGCAGGATACAGTTGAAAGTTGAATGGGAACTATTGGAAGTGATCTCTTTGGCCCCAAAAATTCACTGTTTCCCAAGCCAATTTTCAGAGAAACCATATGAACATATAGGCTCCATTTGGAACCGAAAAGTACTAAGGAAAGAAAATAGTAAGAAAAATAGAAAGGAAAAGTGGAAAGAATGAGATTTTGGAAGAAAATAGAAAATAGGTTTAAACTTTAATAACCTAATTATATATGTTTATTCAAACTCATTTTATTTGTTTCTCTCTATTACATAAGGACCAAGAAATTTTAAAATATGTAAAATTTGAAGGAATTTTGATTTTATTTTATTTTCTTTTATATTTTCTACCGTGAAACCAAACATGAAAAAATCATTTTCCTTACTATTTTTTTCCTTTACCTACTACTTTCCGGGTTCCAAACAGAGTCATACGATGTTCTCTTAACATTTGGTCTAAAATTAATGAGCAATGGCATGATAAAAAAATACAAAATAAAGAAAAACATCAAATTTACGTGGAAACCCTTGCTAGAAAAAAACACGGGTAAAGGAGAAAGCTTCACTATGAATTTTGAGAGAGATTACAAAAGTTCAACAAGATAGAGAATAAACCCTAGTATGTTAATTTTACAAAAAATACCTGAGCATAAAGGAAGATCTTGCTTGGCGAAATGCACTCTCTTTACTACCAATGGATCATTTTTTTTTCTCAACTTTTTCTTTTCACAAAAATTGCACCCTGGGTCTTCGGGTTGGACATAAGCCCAAAACCAAATTCGGGTCACAAATCAACAAGCTTGATAAATCATAAATGAGATATCAATGATACAAACAAAAATTGCAAGAGAAGAAAATTGTTGCGGATGAGAATACCTGAATATATGAAGCAGTTGTTGGAACTCAGAATCACCTGGAAATAAAGCTTGCCTTCTTACCATTTCAGCTGCAAGAAACAGACTAGTAAGTAGAAACCAAAGAACCAAATTGGCAAAACGAAAAAATTAAAAGAAAACAACACAAATTATGGAGCAATGATGAAGTAGAACAACAGAGGAATACATAAGATGCTATAATTATGTAAATAAAACAATGGTTTGTGTTTCTGCATTAATCAAGCAAGAATATCAAAAGTTCATTAGGATCACAGAGGAAGGAAGGAATTGTGATTCAAAAATTGAGCTCCATTTGGAACTGGAGAGAAGTATTAGGAAAAGAAAAAAATCTTAGAAAAATTATTTTCTCATGTTTGGTTTCACAAGTAAAAATATAAAAAATAGAATAACATCAAAATACCCCAAAATTTTACATATTTTTAAAATCCTTAGTCCTTATGTAACGGAGAGAAACAATTAAAATGAGGTTGAATAAATATATAAAATTAATTTATTAAGATTAAGGCTTCGTTTGAACCCGGAAAGTACTAAGAAAAGAAAATAGCGAGGAAAAGCAGAAGGAAAAAAATTTTTGGAGGAAAATAAAATATAGGTTTAAACTTAAAATATTAATCCTATACGTCTATTCAAATTCATTTTATTTGTTTCTTTCTATTATAGAAGGACCAAAAAATTTAAAAATTTGTAAAAATTTAAGAAATTTTGATTATATTTGATTTTTTTTATGTTTTGTCTTGTGAGAGCCAAACATGAGAAATCTTCCTTGGTAATTTTTTTCCTTTCCCTAGTACTTTCCGGTTCCAAATGGAGCCTAAAACTTATTTTGTATTTTCCTCCCAATTTTCTTCCCTTCCACTTTTCCTCCAAATTTTCCTCTTTATTTTCTCTCCTTTGTACATTCCGGTTCCAAATATTCTCGGGAAAAATTGTTGTTGGCATGGATCAGGATGTACTAATCAATTTTTTGTAAAAATAAACATATGAATCTGTTTACCAAAAATAAACATAAATAGAAGAAGTAATTGAACTTTACCAAAAATGCATCCAACAGACCACATATCCACACCGGTAGAGTAATGTGTAGAGCCAAGCAACACCTCTGGAGCTCTGTACCACAACGTGACAATCTGTTTGGATTACCAGGAAAAAAAAATGAAATTTTATAAATAAATATGAAGGAGAAAATCTCCGTTTGGATCACTGAATTGAGAGCACAAAGGAATAGCTACAATTCCCCCATCCTACTGTAATTTTTTAATTTCCTAGAATGAAGAATTTAAAAACATGAATTGGTTTTATTTCATAAGCAAATCCCTTGACGAAAACTTTGAATGATTGTGAAAACTTTGAATGATTGTTTGACCTTTTCTCCAAACTTCATTCCCTATTCATTGGAAGAGTTTCCAGAAACCTGAATTTCAAATCAAATTTTCATTTCTTCCTAGAATCAGAACAGGTCAAACAAAATGGATCCATACAACCCTCCAGATCCAAACAACCAATAAGATAATAAATGCAGAAGAATCCTACCTCATGAGTGTAGCTTTTGAGGGGAACAGTAAAAGCCCTACCGAGGCCGAGATCGGCTATTTTGAGAATCCCCTTCTCCTTATCCACCAACAAATTCTGAGGCTTCAAATCCCGGTGAAGAACGCCATGGCTGTGGCAGTGCGCGACACCCTTACAGAGCTGATAGAGAAAGCTCTGAATGAGAGCGGGAGGCATCGGCCTAGGGTTTGGCGGCTTGCGGTGGGAATCGATGAATTTCTTGAGATCCGTTTCGAGGTACTCGAAAACCAGGTACAGAAAAGGCTTGCCGTTCTTGTCGAGGTGCTCAACGCAGAGAAGGCGGACGACGTAGAGCGACTGCGAGCATCTGGAGGAGGAAACCTCACGGAGGGCGGTGGGAGGGACGCCTTCCTCGTCCATTTCAAGGCGGGTCTTCTTGAGCGCCACCACCTGGCCGCTGGTCTTGTCCTTGGCCTTGTAGACCTTGCCGTAGGTGCCTTCACCGACCTTCTCAAGCTTTTCGTACTTGTCCATGGCGGATTGATGGAGGAAGACGATGAAGATTTGGATCGTTGAATGAGGTTGAAGAAGAAGGAGGAAAGAAGAGAGAAGTGAGAAGAGGAAGGAGGTTTTGAATTTTGAATTATGAGGTTAATTCCGTTTTCCCCCCCACTTTGATGATTTGCTTTCCGTTGTTTTTTTTTTTTGAATTCTGAAAATTGGGCCGTTGGATTAGGGTAAGAAGGAGCGCCTTCTCTTTGTTGCAATAAACAAATAAATTATATTATAAACTATGAGTTGGATAATATCTTTTTTAATATATTATACCAAAAACAAATAAATTGAAATTATTTTAAAATAAATAAATAATTTTCTTAAAGTGTTTTTACTAATAGTATTTTTTTTTTCTCAAAATATTTTTGAGCTTGTTTTTGGCTTCTAGAAATCATTAAAGATATTAAGAAAAATATTTTTCTTATATTTAATTATCTAACAAAAAAATCTTTTTTTTTTTGACAATCAAACACTTTGTTACAATCAATGATCAAAATCTCGGTAAACACGAATATATCGGTAATTGGATTTTACGAAAATATCGAAAATATCAGTTGATATTTTTACAAAAATATCAGTTATTAAAATTTTCATTTAATTATATAAATTATGAGAAATGATTCTTATCTTAATTAAGGTAGATTAAAATCAAATGGATTAGTAATTATTAAATTAAATATGTTATATTTAATATATTATTAAGATATTATTATGTTAAAGAAATATTATTTATTTGTTTTTGTTATTATTATAAATATTATGTAGATAATGAGAATATTCAAAATATTATATATTATAATTTTAAATTTTAAATTATATTATTTTATTCCTTTTCCTTTTCAAATTAATATTTGATTTAAAAATGTTATAAGTTATAATGTAAAATAAAATAAAATAAAATATTATAAAGGTTATGAGCGAATAAATAATAAGAGAATACTATAAAAAAGTTTGCATTATACTGCAATAAATTATGTCAGTAGGCAGTGATTGGAAGGTGCGATTAGAGCATTTTGGGTAACATGGCATGCCGGATCACCATAGTTAGAAAACAAAACACAATAACGGAGAGGGGTATGGGATCGCGTGCTGATTTGGAGATCCATCATGCTTTGTGAGTGCTGACGATCACGCGGAACACAAACTCCATCTTCTCTCTTATCCCTTAACGTTATAGAACATGGCCTATGAGATTGCCACTCCACGAGATGAGAGTTTATCTAGATCTGGGATGTAGATCCAAAAGTATGTATCATTAGGGTTAGAAACGAGCCAGCTGTTATAGAGTCTTAAATACCAGACCTCTCATTATAGTGGGCATGCTCGGCCCACTAGCCTTGACCATATTAGACTAATTAAATCATTATATCTACTTTATTAGACCAAACTAATTCGAGTTAATTTCGATTGAGGTGACCAAGGAAGGAACCGGTGAAGGAAGGAGTGGTATGACAGCTGATTTATCTCAGCGCGTTAAGAAATTCTTACATTCTCCCACGCTCAGGCGATATTAATTGAAGCAGGCTGTCATCTTGCCCCTCATATTGAATTGCAGAGATATTAGCAGCAATTGATCTCACGTATCCGTAAAGTCTCGAACACCGAGATCATGGCGTAACTCAATTCAGTAGTGTTGTGAGTTATTCCTCATATTTTGGAGCAGGAAAAAATGGTTTTTATCGGAAAATCGGCGATTTTTCTCCGGTTTTGCTTAGATTTTCCTTCCCAAAATCGTTTAATGACCAAAAACCGATTTTTCGTAAAATCGGCCGAAAAAACGATTTTTGTCCTTGAATTTGTGTAGTAAGCGAATCCCCTAAAAGCCAAAATACAAGAGTAGTGTTTCTCATGGTAGGGGTGACGATTCGTGTCGATGGAGTCGTGTTGATTATTAGGTGTCGATATCTGAATGGTATTAGCGTTCGTCGGCCGAACTCAAACGCGAATAATAAGCGTTGTCAGCATTCACTAGCAATGAGCCAACTCGTTTATTATTAGCATTGAGCGAGGTCAACATACCGAATATGACCAATTTAATTTGATTATTTAAAATAATAAAATTATAATTAATTATTCATGTATGTTTAACACAAATAACCTATTAAATTTAACATATATATATTTTATTATTTAAATTCATATAAATTATTATTAATAATTCATATTTACTAAAATAACTTATTAAATAGGTTAATTAATTAATATAATAATTAGCAGGTCCAGTCGGGTTAGGTAGGTCAACACAGATATGACACAAACGATTATACTCAACTCAAACCCGCAAAACCGTATTAGATTTATTGAATTTTAGACTTTGTAGAGGAAATGTTTTACAAATATATATATATATATATATATATATATATATATATATATATATATATATATATATATATATATACTATACTATATATATATATATATATATATATTTAAAAAATTTATGAGATCATCATTAATATTTTTAAAGTAAAAACCGAGTAGAAGGCAAAAATTCTAAATCCACTTATGTCAAATCTCGTTTGAATATCACGATAAAGCTTTGTCATAATAATTGCGTTCACACAAATACGTCTAAGTAGCTGATTAAGTAAAGAAACATTATATGAAATCCACATTACCATATGTATACGGGATAAGAGAGTAGGGATTAAGACATCCCTAAAAAAAAGGACAACGATGACCCTCTTCAAAGAGCAAAACACAAAACCAAATAGAAGGCAAATATTCTAAATTCGCTTCTGTCAAATCTCGTCTGATAAAACTCTACTATAAAACACAGCTATATTTACAAAGCTCAACCTCAAGACCATTGGTTAAACTAAAAAAAACATTCTGTGATATCCACATTACCATCTGTATACGGGATAAGAGAGTAGGGATTAAGACATCCCTCAAAAAAAAAAAAAAGACAATAATGACCCTCTTCAAAGAACAAAACACAAAACCAAATAGAAGGCAAAAATTCTAAATCCGCTTATGTCAAATCTCGTATGATAAAACTCTACCATAAAACACAGTTGCATTCTCAAAACTCGAACTGAGACCCATTTGGTTATTAAAAAAGCACTTGTGTCTATACATATTATGTGATATCCACATTACCTCTTTAGACAGGATAAGAGTGTAGGATTAAGGCATCCCTTGGAAAAAGACAACAATATCCTTATTCAAGGAACAAAACACAAAACCAAATAAAAGGCAAAAATTCTAAATCTGCTTATGTCAAATCTCGTTTTAAGCATAGATAAAGCTACTATCTTGTAATCTGATTATACCAGAAGCTTCGAATTGGGGCGCTAGTTAAATTAAAAAAAAAACTTGATAAATCTTTACATTACATGTTGATGTCATCCATTACCTCTTTAAACAGGATAAGAGTGTGGGATTAAGACATCCCTCCAAAAAAAATAGACAACAATGACCCTCTTCAAAGAACAAACCAAATAGAAGGCAAAAAGAAATTCTAAATCCGCTTATGTCAAATCTCGTAAGCATTACGTCACTTCTATCCCGTAACAACATTCATTCGAAGAGCATTTCAGACCTCCGGTTAAATTAAAGAAGCCGCCAGCCAAATGCTAACGTCATGTCGATATCGTGCACATTACCTCTTTAAACAGGATAAAAGCGTAGGATTAAGACATCCCTCGAAAAAAGACAACAATGCCCTTCTTCAAGGAACAAAACACAAAATCAAATAGAAGCAAAGAAATTCACAAATCACCTTTATATAAATCTAGTCAAAACGTTCGATAAAGTATATCATAACTGGCATCACAAATTCACGAAAATTTCGAACTCAAAACCATAGGTTCAAATTAAAAAAAAGCCAAATGAAGTCTAAAATTGCATATTCAATGTCATCCACATCACCTCTTTTAACAGGATAAGAGTGTAGGATTAAGACATCCCTCAAAAAAAGACAACAATGCCCTTGTTCGAGGAACAAAACACAAAACCAAATAGAAGGCAAAAAGAAATTCTAAATCCGCTTATGTCAAATCTCGTCAAAACATTCGATGGAATTATGTCATGAAAGCAATACAAGTTACGAAGAACAAGGCTCAAATATAGGTTAAATTAAAAAAAAGCCGTAGTCTAGCGATGCGTATTCAATGTCATGCACATTCTTATCTTTTTAACGGATAAGGTGTAAGATTAAGACATCCCTCAAAAAAAGACAACAATGCCCTTCTTCAAGGAACAAAACACAAAACCAAATAGAAGGCAAAAAGAAATTCTAAATCCGCTTATGTCAAATCTCGTCAAAACATACAATAAGCTACTCTTAACATATGGCTCTGATAAGAAAGTACCGAGCTGAATAGTGGTTAAATTAAAGAAACCCCGACCATCTCATTGCATATTCAATGTCATCCATACCTCTTTAAACGAGGATAAAGGCGTAGAGGATTAAGACATCGCCGAAAAGAGCCAATGATACATGCCCGAGAACAAAACATACAAATCAAATGGAAGAAGCGAAAATTACAATACTGGCATGTCGAATCTCGCCAAACGTTCGATAAAGCTACATCGCGAAAGCAGAGTTCGTTCAGAAGCTGAACTGGGAGCCGGTTAAATGAAAAGAAACCCCCAACCATCTCATGTGCATGTTCAATGTCATCCACATTACCTCTTTAAACAAGATAAGAGTGTAGGATCAAGACATCCCTCGAAAAAGGCAATGATACCAGCCTTTGAGAGCAAAGCGAAACCAAATAGAAGGCCTAAAGAAATTCTAAATCCGCTTATGTCAAATGCATTAACGTGCGATAAGCTACTCTTAACTGAAAGCATGATTTGGGTCGCAAAACTCGAACTAAAGACCACCAGTTAAATTAAAAGAAACCCCCAACCATCTCATGTGCATATTCAATGTCATCCACATTACCCCTTTTAACAGGATAAGAGTGTAAGATTAAGACGTCCCTCGAAAAAAGACAACAATGCCCTTCTTCAAGGAACAAAACACAAAACACAAAACACAAAACACAAAACCAAATGGAAGGCAAAAAGAAGTTCTAAATCCGCTTATGTCAAATCTCGTCAAAACATACGATAAAGCACTGTCCCATAGCTTGGCCAATTCTACAAGCTCAAACTCAAAACCACCGATTAAATTAAAAGAAACCCTCAACTATCTCACATGCATATTCAATGTCATCCACATTTTAAACAGGATAAGAGTAGGATCAAGACATCCTCGGAAAAAGACAACAATGCCCTTCTTCAAGGAACAAAACACAAAACACAAAACCAAATAGAAGGCAAAAAGAAATTCTACGTCATACATCCGTCATTCATATGACATTATAACATAAACCAATCGAATCCCAGATTGTTTTAACAATCCACAAAAACATTATAAAAAAAAAGGGACTCCTGATTTAATTTTATTTTTGCCAAAAACATAAGTACTCTAGTACTTACTCCACATGCTCTTACACAGCATATGCTCTATTTAAAGTCAAAAATTATGAAACCATAATATAACCATACTGACTGACTACTACTAACTTCATATTCTTTCTAGTTATCGACAACCTCGATGAGGGTCTGCTCGTAATCGGTCGGAGCTTCAAATCCATGGAGATTCATCACAGTTGCAGCAACGTTGGCAAGCCCGCCGTCAGGAACGTCGTTGCGGAATCTCACTCCGGCTGCCAGTCCCGGACCGCCGATAGCAACGGGAACCTAAGTGTGTCACAAAACAAAACTCAGCCATATATCGACTCAACAAAAATAAACTTGTATGAAGTCTTGTAAAGTTTCAGAGTGGAAACTAAAAACCAATCATCCAAAATAGACATACTGCAGTTGTGCACTTATTTTGTAGCCCTAAACAAAATAACACAAACAAACCCACACATAATAAAGTAGGTTAACCAGGCTATCAATCAATAAAAGGACCTGGCAAAACTTAACACAACCCGTGAACCCGACACGAACTTGAAACGTTTTTGGCATGTTTGGGTTCAGTATAATCGTATTTGAGTCAAATTCGTGTTAACCCGCACAACCCGTTCAAAAAATAGGTTATGTTCGTGTCAATCTACACAACACGAAATTGACTCGAATTGCCCGTTTAATTATTATGTAAATTAATATTTAACCCATTTAATGTGTTATTTATGTTAAATATTGATGGGTTAATTCTAATTCATATTAATTTAAATGATCAAATTAATAAACAGGTTATACATGTTACCCAATTATTAACTGGGTCGTGTTTAAATTTGTTAATTTTTACATGATTATTATTCATGTCGTTTTCAGGTTAACAAATACAATGGAATATCTGTGTATTGACACGACACACGGACACGAATAGACACCCCTAAGAAGGACAGTTAATAAAAACAAGAAAGCTATCCTCCAGCCATAACCCAAAAAGAAGCAAGACAGATTCAGGCGGAAGCCGCCCCAGCAGGATCACTCAAAATTGAGCTAAAAATCAGAATGATTTAACTGTAATTTTCGAGCTTTTTTGTTAACTGTAATTTTCAATAAGGAAGAGCTCGCAAAACTTACAGGCTGAAGAGTGTGAGATGTAAGAATTTGAATATTGCCGTTCTTGTCAAGGAGAGGCTGACCAGACTTATTCCTCTTCACCATGTCCTCGGCGTTTCCGTGGTCTGCAGTGACAACATATATTCCACCCACTTGCTCTATTGCATCAAGGATCATCTGCAATCATAAATCAAATTCAGTTGTAATAATCAGCTAATTTGCGGGTTTTGGTAACAAATCTGATCACAGAAACAAAAATTAAAAAAAAAAAAAAGCAACTTTCATTATAAATTTCAGTAGCACTTTTTAGATCCATAAACCACCAGAACCCTATATTGCTCGAATCATACCCGATTATCACTATCAATCATGTCATGCTTAGAAGGAGATAAACGAGAGAACAGTTCCTCTTCACAACCCAAAATCACATGGTTATAACAAACTCCCAGCTCCTTAATCATTACAAATCAAATAGAACGAATAAACCGAACCTTTTGTTTATTTTTTTGTTAATTCTCCTGTTGACAATATTTAAGCCCATTTGAGTTGACTCTTGCTGGTGTTAAATGGGGTTTTCCTTTGACAGTTAGAGTGCCTTCTATGTTGATATGGGTCTTTTGTGGGCACGAAACAGAAAAAGGCTTAGATGGCAGTCCCCTTATGCCACCTTTTCTGGACCATTTGGCATGAAAAAAAAAACAGAATAGTGTTTAAAAATGAGGAGGTTACGGTTCATCAGATGAGAACTTCTTTTCTTCATAATTTATGGTCCAGGACTAATTTATGCATAGTGGACAGATATGGTTCTTTGATTTTCGGTTTGGATGGGCTGCCCCTCTTTGTATATTTTGAACTTTATGGCGGGAAAGGAATAAGGCGGCTTTCGAGGATGAAGCCCCCTCTGCTCACTGAATGAAAGTTTTTTTTTTGCGGTCTTTGTAGTCGTAACCAAACTTGTATAGTGTGGATAACACTGATTCTTTGGTGGACTTTTTGACGTGATTGGGTGCATAGGTGAGTTGGAGGGTTTTTTTGGGTTCCCTTCTGTATAACTCTAGTGTACCTTTTGGAAGCTTTTTGCTCTTTTTTATCAATATATCGCTTTTTACCGATCAAAAAATAATTAAGGGTTGGTTGGTTGTAGCTGAGCAGTTGAGGGATGGTGGGCTGGCTTTTTGTTTTTCTTTTTGCTCCTCTTTTGTTACTCCCCTTGGGCTCCTTTTGTATAATTCCTGTATGCTTTAGGCTGTTCACGAGAACATATTTTTGCTTTTCAGAACCACCAGAAGAAGAAGAAGAAAGAACACAATGACAACCAGAAAAATAGAAAACCTTATTCTGTTCTTAAAAACAAAGAACATGGATTTTCAAACAACTTTTAGTTATTTGCACCTATTTTCTAAAGGCTGTTTTCAAAATGATTACATGAATATGAAGAGTGGTAAATAAAGTACATATAAAAATCATTTTCCAAATTTATTAAATAATATAGAACATAAGTTAAAAGCATTTTGAAGTTTCAAAACAGTAAAGCAATTTTCAAAAACTGTTCTTTAGAATTGTTTTCAGTAACAATTACCAAACAAGCCTAGATTTTACAAATGTTCCAAACATCTAGGCTTTCTGTTCTTAAAAACAAAAAACATGGATTTTCAAACATCTTTTAGCTGTTTGCACCTATTTTCTAAAGGCTGTTTTCAAAATAATTAGATAAATATGAAGGATGGTAAATAAAGTACATATAAAAATCATTTTCAAAATTTATTAAATAATATAAAACATAAGTTAAAAGCATTTTTATGTTTCAAAATAGTAAAGCAATTTTCAAAAACTGTTCTTTAGAACTGTTTTTTCAGTAACAATTACCAAACAAGCCTGGATTTTACAAATGTTCCAAGAATCCAATCTTAGCATGCTCCTAATCAGTTCAGAACTAATTTGATGACATGAAAAGTTCAAATTATCATATGCTGACATGAAATGCCTTTTAAGTGAGTTTGACAATTTATCAATTCAGAGATGTGCTCAATTAAGCCCAAGAAAGAATATATAGAAAAGTAAAAAGCCGCCATACCTTGACAGCTTCATCAGCAGCCTTGCAAGCTACAACTGTAGCCTCGATATCACCAGTGTGCCCCACCATGTCACTATTTGGTAGGTTAACACGAACCTAAACAAAAATGCGAAATAAATCAAATACTTGTTCAACTTGAACCATGTGATTTTCAAATACCCCGAGCCAAGTCAACTCATTACCTGGTCGAATTTTCCACTAAGGATGGCATCCCTTGCCTTTTCAGCAATCTCCAATGCCTTCATCTTTGGTTTGACATTAAATGTAATTCCAGAATCACTAGGAATTTCTACATATTCCTCCATATTTGAGTCAAAATACCCTGAGCGATTTCCATTCCAGAAGAAGGTGACATGACCAAACTTGACAGTCTCACTGTTAAAGAAAGAAAAAGAATGTTAGACAGATAATGGTATTAAGAGGTGAATTGAGGAAAAAGGACCTATGACCAACCATGAAATAAAACCTAGACATGGGGGAATGGTATTAAAGAACCGGTGAATTGAGAAAGAGAAAAGAACCCCACAATGTAAGTTCCTATCTTCTAATCTCAAATCTGAACACGTACTTGGGTAATAATTTCCTGATCAGAACAAGAAATGCTTCATTTTCTGAAATGCAAACAAATGTATAATGAAGGATGGACTATCCTTAAGAGAAAACAAAACTCTGACAAAAACACAAGAGGTATCCAAAGGACAGAAAGAACAATACTGAGCAACAAAACAAAAAAATTTTGAGGTGGTATTCATATAGTTATTACAATTACATTCATCAAATAGCATGTTCAGAGAATAAGTACGGATAAGAGTCAGACTCAAACATTCAAGAGGGCAAGTAAATAAATGAATCTCATTGAGCATGGTAAATGACAGGTTAACTTGTAGAATTACACCATGGTTCAAATAAATTAGCAAATACAGTAGATAATGAAATGTGGATGAAAAAGAAAGTGAATAGTTAACTCCAATAAATAATAGTAAGAATGATTAATTTTACCTGCAAGCAAAAGTACGAACACTATTGTGCACTAAATATTCACCAGATGTTCTGTCTATCTCAGGAGGAGAAACAAGGTAATGACTGGGAAGCTTCAACTCGCCATCATATTGAAGCATTCCAGCATAACGAATTTTAGGAAATCGAACTCGGTCAATTTTATCAAAGTCCTCATATTCAAGTGCCTTAGCAATCATAACCATACGATCTGCTCGGAAGTTAAATGTAACAACAGCATCTCCATCCACTATTGGGCCCACAGCCTTCCCACTCTCATCAACAATGACAAAAGGAGGTAAGTACTGATCATTTGCTTTGGGAGCCTCCCTCAGTTTCTTGACAGCTTCCACAGCAGACGTAAACTTGTGGGGGGCTTCACCGAGAACTTGGGCATCCCATCCACGTTTTATAACTTCCCAATCATTCTGCAAGAGAACCAAACAATCTTTTCAAGTCAGAGTCTGACAACGCGATTGAAGGATTCACAATTTTTGAAAAAGAAAAAAAACACAAGTTGTACAACCATCGTAATAATAGCAACAAGAAACAAGGGAGCGCTGCCATAAAGGCTGCAAGAATAACGATATCAATGAGAAAAAGAATCACACATAATTGATAGAATTTCAACTCCTATAAAACCATTTTCGTCTCCAGGCAATGATAATTCAACACTTCGCATATAGGAACCAAAAACAACAATTGTGAAATTACAAGTATGGCCACACAATGTTTGCAAATCACCATTCAGTAAGTCCAGAAAAAAGTTTAGGTTGAGTATTAACCAAATCAAAGCACATGCCCATGTCATGCTAATTACATTCATCATAACCTCCTAAAAGAGAGCCATGTAATTATTAGATATGGTAAGTTTTGAAATCACTAATATGTCAAAATTGTACCTCATAACGATCCATTGTCACGTACATACGCCCTCCACCAGATGCAATCTGTGCATCGACACCTTTCTCCCTCAACTTTGCAAGGTCATTCTCAAGAGTTTCTACAAACCCAACACTGCTACCATCCAAAACGTCACGCCCATCAGTTAGGATATGGACACGGATTCTTTTCGCCCCATTTTCACTAGCTCCTTTTAGAAGTAACTGCCAAAAGAAAAAGGCAAAGAGGATCATGATCTCCACCGGGAAATACAAAACCATATCCAATCACTAGACAGTAGAATCCACCAACAGAACATACTTGCAACTGATCAATACGGGAGTGGACACCACCATCACTCAATAAACCAATGAGGTGCAATGTGCCAGTTTCAAAAGATCCCTTTATATAGTTAAAACCTTCTCCCTCATAGATCTTTCCAGAGGCCAGTGCAAGATCAACAAGCTTCGCACTACATTCAGAAAGTACACAAACTCAATAATGAATAACTTGCTTAACACGCCACATAAAATAGAATTTACAAGAACTAGAACAATTACATTGAAAAGACAAAATAACAGCTTTCCATAATTGAAGGTTAGGGTGTGTTCATTTAATATATTGAGTTCCAAGAGGGCTGATTCAAACATAAACACATTAAATTCACCTCAAGCAAACTTTAAAGTAAAAATTAAATTAAAAATACTACTATATATCCATTTATAATCATAATATCTCAAAATTTTCAGAAAGGAATAAAATTGCAAAGAGAAATCATAATATAGGTAAAAAAATCATAAAAGAAATAAAATTGGGAAGAGAAATTCACCCTTGAGCAACATCCGTCCAAGAAACTAAGAGAGTTGAGCATTAGTAGCTACAATCTCAATGCTGCCCAAGTGTCATCCTCAGTTGGAAGCCCTACTGCAGTCCCATGAGCCCTAACCAGTCTCCATTTCTCAGGGGCACCCTGTAAAGGCGGAGGAAAAAAAAACATACGTTATCAAGCCTTTCAATAATGAGAGGATAAGTAACCCTTAGCCCTGTTCTTTCTTTTTTTTTCGGCTTTGAATATACTTGAGTTATCAATCAAAATAATAATAATGGCTACATTAATAATGAGGTGGGCAAATTCATAATAATTCCTTTAATGCATGAAACAACTTGTGCAAGAACATGAACCGGAAACCGAGTTGACCAGGAAGCATTAACACATCACTTCACTAAAAGGAATTGACAAATGAATACAATCAAACAGCCCTTGATATGTGTTTTCCTTCCAATTTTTTATCTTAAGCCAATACATTTAGTGTAACTTTGGTTCTTGGAATGTTTAAGGCTTCGTTTGGAACCCGGAAAATAGTATGAAAGAAATAGAGGAAAATAAGAGGAAAAGGAAAAGAAAACAGTGTTGGAGGAAAATAAAATAGGTTTAAACTACTAAATTAATTTAATATATGAGATATTCAAACTCATTTGACTACAAAAATTTAAAATATAAAATTTTGTAACATTTTTTTGATTACATTGATTTTCTTTTGTATTTTTCCATGATATAGAACCAAACATAAGAAATAGATATTTCTTAATTTTTTCTTTTTGATATACTGATTCCAAACGGAGCCTAAGGGAAAGAAAATAGAAAGGAAATTTATAATGGGAGAAAAACATAAGGAAAAT
Organism: Tetrastigma voinierianum; assembly: GCA_016808115.1. Classification (NCBI taxonomy): domain Eukaryota; kingdom Viridiplantae; phylum Streptophyta; class Magnoliopsida; order Vitales; family Vitaceae; genus Tetrastigma; species Tetrastigma voinierianum. Next base: position 66,349 of record JAEQBH010005047.1, read on the forward strand.
CCATAAATTTTTTCTTTGTTTAAGTCCATGGATAAGCAGACACAAAAAACTAAATTGTTGAGCAGAACAGTTTCATCAACAGCGAAAAAGTAGAAAAAGAAAGAAAAAATGAAGAAGAAAATTGATCTGAAATCAGTACCTCATTTTTATATGCTACTTCAAGTCATTTCATTTTCTAATATATAATTTGAAATTGCATAAGTCCCCTTAAACATAAACACAAATATAAAAATGCATTTAATCAACACCTTCATTCAAAAGGCCTGAGACAGATCAAAGTCCGCTGGCATAGCCTGCTTCAAGCCTAAGTACCTCAAGGCTCTGCCGCATCAGCCTAAGCATCCACACGAACACCTGATCCAACCATAGCCCAATCCTCGCTCGACCATTTGATCAAGGCCTCATGGATTACTAATCGAACACACCTCCTAACCGACATCGTCAGTAAAGAGTGCTAAACAATAATTTTTCATAATCCGCTTAGCCGAAACAGATCCTCCACTACGTACGAATCGCCGGATGATCAAACGATTCAAGTTTAAGATTCGGGAGACCACTAGATCTGGGTGCGAAGAACATGCCCTAACACGCAGAAATGAAGCGCCCTTCATTTCCTCGCAACACCACTCACTCTTCATAAAGTCACTCTATCCTCCCTCTCTTCATAAATAAGGAAGGAATCTCAACAGGAGAAGACCCCATCAAAAAATCAATTATTCTCTCACACATTGTAAGATCGCAGGCGCGACGGTACACACCAATTCTGCCTTGTTTATTATAAACTGTCGCCAGTTAATGCCTGACAACTGATAACAGAATAACAAATAGTTTTGGGTTTCTTTCATATTTTCAATGGGAAAGCAAATATGAAGATATTTTTCAGATGTTTGCTTCCTGAACCAATCACCATCTCTGAGTCCTTTTCCCCTCACCATTTTCCATGACATCTAAGAATAAGAAAAAAAATTGGCTCACCATTTTCATTTAACTTCGTTAATGACAAATATATAACAGGCTACCAGCCGATCTCCAATCAGAACTTTGAGACTCTCAAACTTCCCATAAAGTGCTGAAAAGCGGCCATATAAGATCCAAAAGATTCATTGCACCTGCCTATATGTAATACGATCCAAAATAAGAATTATCTTCATTAAATCGGTTATTAAATAATTTCGATGAATCCAACATACAATCAAATACAAATAGATACCATCCAATTCCCCTAATCCAAAATCATCTGAGAATTTTATGAACAATTATTAATGTATCTTATGAGAAACCAGCTAATGGGGTTAACTGAATATAAAAATTTTTTAAATTAAAAAAGCATTCAGATCCGCGAAACCCTAGAAAACAGAACCAAAATCGGCGGAAAACAAAAAATACAAAATAAAATCAGAAGAAGAAGAAGAAGAAGAAGGAGACCTTCTTGAGAGAATCCATGGTGGGAGTCTCGGCGACGTGGATGCAGTTGTAGTTATCGGGATTGGCCTCGCCCCATCCGTCGAGGACGACAAGGCCGACGGTCTTCCCTTTGGGGAGCTTGGGGTGGTCGGCGAGCTTCCATGAGAATCCTGAGCTCCCCATATTTCTCTCTCTTGTCTTCTCCGGAGAATAAACGAATCTAGAAGAAGAGTAAATCAAATGAGAGAGAAGGAGAGATCTGCTAATATGAACGAAGAGGCAAGGAAGAAGGAAAGGTATGTATATATATAGAAGAATATTTTGACTCTGGGGGCGAAGGTTAGACCATTCCAAAGAGAGTTGTACTCAAAAACACTAAAGATCCAAAAACCGGGGAATTTCGGGCTCCCAAATGACTGGTATCACTAAATTCTACTTAACATCACAGCCGAAAGATCATAAATTTTTAAATATTTTAAATCTATTCCAATTTTACCCTTCATTTTCTTAATAATTACATCATATACTTTCATTCATTTATATATCACTAAACACTATAAAATATTTATTAAACATGTCTATATCAAGCTAAATATTTTTAAATTAATTGTAGCTCTTATAAAAAAATAAAGAAAATAAATACTTACCAACTATATAAAATAATACAAAGTTGGATTAATAAGAAAATATGATCAAACGTAGTTGATAAATATTTTGTTGATGTCTCAAATCATATATTAATATTTTAAAATATATAAAATGAATAATACATTATAAATATAGCCACATATATTTTAAATATAATTTTATATTTAAAGAAATATAATTTAATATTTAAGATTATTGTTATTAGTTCAACCGTTAACCGCGCTCGACCACTGATCTGAAGAATAAAACCACAACCGTAACTTTTCCAGGTTTCATCATCAATCCGGTTTCTTTAAAACATTGGAAAACTGATAAATCTTGAAGCTTTTAGGACATGTCATTCATTATTTGTCAAAACATATCAGGTTAAAAAACATAACATCGCCCTTTAATGATTTTACTTCAAACATCGACCGATTTTTCAATTCAAGACGTGCTTCTAAAAAGCCAGACGGGTTTCTGATGTGATTCGCTTTATCATCGGTGACTGTCAACTACATCGTTGTAAAATGATAAAAGTTCTCGGTCTCCAACAACATAGTATGCTGGATGATCTGGTCAAATCACACTCCGGGGCTGGGGTAAAAAAGTCGATAAAGCTTGGCTCTCCATGATAGTAGTACACTGTCAAATTCACATTCGGGCCAGAAAAGTTCGATAAAGTTCTCATTTCAATATAAGAGTGATTGACTAACAATCACCATAAACATTTGTAATATGGTTTCCGGGGCCATTTATACAGTCTCAAAAACATCTATAAATCGAGTGTGATGACCCTTACAAATTTACACCTATCTTAGATTTACTTACTCACTTCAAAAATGAGAACTTTTCAATCGTTTTGACATGATTCATCTTTCTTCGAAAGTGAAGAAGAAAGAAACACTGCTCAAGCAATGAAGCTCGAGAGACAACACCGCAGATAGCGCATGAGATAGAGTCGCGAGGGCAATACCGAGATCATCAAAGCGAATGTAATTTTCGATCGCTAAACGACATTTTGATAATCCAATACGACTTAAATGATATTATTCCAGACGGCTTATTTGGTCGCCATTGTTTATGCGGATTTTACATACGAAGTACAACAAAGACAACAATTATTTCGCGAGTTAAGTGAATGTCACAACGCGTGAGGTTTATTCCTGCGAACAAAAATGACACTACCGTGACTTCGCGATGCTTCAGATATCTGGTATGTCTCGCTGACTCAATCGATGAGGTATGTTAGAATCGAGATCACAACACATCGGCGCCAGCACCACTTCGTAAAGCGGTAGAAATTTTGGGCCCGACATCTGAGATCGTCAAACGCCACGACATCATTAGGTTGTTACCGTGAAAGCTAATCAACGTGGCTTTCCCCTGGAATGGGAGTTCGATCAGATGTGACGAGGCAGAAAACCGGTCCGAAGAAGATATCACGGAATGTGTACACCGCCATGTCCAATCGATCGACCATCAAGCTCGTTGCCGCATTCCCACGACTTCTGCAGGATACGCCGCGACGCTTTTTTTACACGCCCGATCCAACAACGACATTAATGATTTGACGCTCCAATCTCGCTAATCCTGCGAAGATGTGGCCCCTCCCAGATTATACCATAACTAGCAACCATTACATATGGATATCCGCAGAGCACTGTATATATCCAAAACGGGTAAATAATTGTTCAATCAATTACATCCTCAAGATGAATGATTCTTTGCAATAAACATTAGAGTTATCGGAAGGATGTAGAACGAAAGCATCTGGGGGTGCTCTGCCTCGCTTGCATCGCTCGAGGACCGGCCAGGATTCCGGCATCACCACGACTCGAGCCACATCACGAAAGCGCATTATATTACACAAATACGATAATTCGAGGACAGAAGCTGGTTGATGATAACGAACTTGTTGCGAGGGCTTCGCCCAGAATGATATCACACCACAGAACTAACGCCCACAGCATCACAAGGTCTTATAATTTCATCAATTTATGGCTAGAAACCATATATTTGAGATTCTAACAACCCACTATGCCCTCCGAACACATATATGCATCTACACGGCATGATATGATTCAGTGGAATTGATTTATAGGCGGCGTTAATGTTGAATATGTTATGTTGAATGAAAATTACTTGTTATGTCTTAATATTTAGGTCTATGAAGGTATGATATGATTTGTTATATCTCACATGACAAACGCTAGTTGAATATAGTGCCTAGTAGTCAGGATGTGGATTGTGTCGTGAGCTTACTGTGATTTTCACGTCTTATAATCTAATTCTACGCAAAGAGATAATAATGTTGTTTCATTAAATGCACATATGTGAGGTGTGTCCTTTCCATAATGGCATCATCGGCGATCATTTGCAACCTATCTTCAGCACGTCTTGCAATCTCTAATTGCACATCCTCCTATCGCTAGTTCTTCCATACTCAGCTGCTCCATGAAACTTCTTCATCTCCACCATATCCGCAATCGGATTCAAAAATAGAATCTATTAGTATCTCGTTGGACTCGCCTTACTTTCTCTCAGCCCGCTTAATGCCTCCTGGGTCTCTTCCTTTGAGAAGACCGTCAGACGTTATACTGATGATCCAGCCGGTATAGATACACGTGCTTACGAGCTTCCCTATAAACAGGGAGCTGGGTCTAGGTCGCTTATGTATAATCATCCACTTATCACAAAGATTTAAGCACCTCCCAACAATGATCATAAATCCACTCACCTTAACTTCAGCTGGGAATATATTCATAGCTTGCATACAATAAGAAAATAAAATTAGACAAAATAAATATATTTAAAGTTGTTATACAAATATACTAATAGATAATCAATTTGTTATAGTTCGCCTCCACTTTATGGCCTATTTCATAGATCTTCACACATATCCCATTGCCATTTTGCAGCCAATAATGTCGGATTTTATCCCATCTACAGACAGACATAAAGTCCAGGTAGTCAACTCCAACATTGGTCTCCAAAAACTTACCACTGATCCCAAAACTTATATTTGGTTGCCCAATACCGGACACCTACATTCGGGTTATGGTCAACCAAGATACGCACAAACGCCACGCCTTCCTCGCTTAAGAAAAGCCTTCATCACGCACTCAGACGTGGGAGGAGATGCCATTTTATGCCTACAAATCAAAATTAAATTAAATATTGGGGTGTTAAGGTGGGAGAAGAAATCAAAAACAATTAGGAATTGAAAATTCACATCAATTTTATTTATGTTTTAATAATTTTATAATAATTAGAAGTTAATGAAAAATATTTGTAGGCTAATAAAATAAATTGATTCATATCATAAAGATTTTATTCTAAATTATGCACAAAAAATATGATTTATGGTTTTTTGTATTTATTAATAATATTTTATTTATAATATTATTTTTGAAAATAATTAGAAGTTAATTAAAAATATTTGTAGGCTAATAAAAATAAATTAATTTATATAAAGTAAAATGTTATTTTTTTAATTCGTATTTTAAAGTATAATTAAAAAAAATATTTAAAATAAGATACCAAGCTTGATTTTTTCATTTCATTTTTGTAAAATCAAAAACGAGGTTTGTTTGGGGCAGGAGGCTTCCAAATGATCGGCAGAGATGGGGTGATCGGCAGAGATGGGATGGCCTGCTGGGGGCGTGATCTACAGCCGGGCAGGGGAGGGGGATCACGACAAAGGGAGATCTACGCTCTGGGAGGGGGGATCCGCAGCCTGTAAAAGCGACGGGCCGGTAAGGAAAGACACTGCCACGGCGATAAACGCGCTGCCCGAAATGATTCAAGAGGTCACCTGGTCGATGGCGCCACGATCGGTAATTGACTGGCTGATGACCCGCGCAGTCACTCCGCTTCTTCTTCTTTCTTCTACTCTACCTGAATCCAGCAGGCGAAATATCGGGTTTTTTTTTTGCTATTTATAAAATAAACATCCGTTTGGGAGTTCAATGCATTTCCGCTTCGTTTTGGTTTACTGATTTTCCGCAGGATTCTCCGCTTTGGAGATTTCTTCTCGCTTTGTGGTTCAAGCAGCCCGTTTTGCTTCAATCCGCTGTAATTCGGTGGTATCAACGTGGTTTTCACATTTGTCGATAATGTCGATCGCCCATATTCCATTGATTTCACGATCCACCGATATCCTCCAAATTTTGGCCCGTTTTGTTGGGTCGATCATTTGAGTTTCATTTAATAAAACAAATCAAAATGGCTTCGCTCCCATTTTAACATCACGTGACATTTTACATAAAAACAGACTAGATGATTCCAATTGATGGTATTGGTCGAATCGATGGTTGAATTGTAGTTTAATCGGTTTAAACCAAAATCGAAAAAATCATTAATCGATGATCCGATTTGTAAAACAATGTCTTTCATTATATGTTTTACAAAATAATTATAGCCTATTTTGTTTCTGTTTTTGAAAACTGTTATTAAAAATACCATTTTCTTGTTATTATTATCTTGATTTAATGTTTTTTTTGTTTTTCAGAAGAACAGTAAACAATTGGGAATCAAATATGTTCTTCTTTTTTTCTCTTGTTTTTTATAACAGAAAATTGTTTTCAAAAACATGAATCAAACATGCCTTTAACCTCTCTTTGGACGACAGTACTAATTTTAAACGAATTTTGATATGTGAATGAATAATATATATAGATGATTCGAATTCATGGTTTAGGGTCGAATCAATGGTTGAACCGTAGTCGAATCGGATTAAATCAAAACCGAAAAAGTCACCGATTTACGATATATTTTTTAACACGCTACTTTCATTATATGTTTTACAAAATAATTAGAGCCTATTTTGTTTTTGTTTTTGAAAACTGTTATTGAAAATACCATTTTGTTGTTTTTATTATCTTGATTTTATGTTTTTTTTAACTTTCAAAGCAGGAAACAATTGGGAATCAAATATGTTATTCTATTTTCCTCTTGTTTCTCTTTGTTTTTTAGAACAAAAAACTGTGTTTAAAAACATGAACCAAACATGCTCTTAGCCTATGTTTGGACATCAGTACTATTTTTAAACTAATTTTGATATGTGAATGAATAATATATATATATATGATTCGGATTCATGGTTTAGGGTCGAATCGATGGTTGAACCGCACTCGAATTGGATTAAATCAAAACCAAAAAAGTCACCGATCGATGATCCGGTTTTTAAAACACTACCTTTCATTATATGTTTTACAAAATAATTAGAGCCTATTTTGTTTATATTTTTTAAAACTATTATTGAAAATACAAATTTGTTGTTTTTATTATCTTCATTTTATGTTTTTTTTGTTTTTCACAACAATAAACAATTGGAAATCAAATATGTTATTTTTTTCCCTTGTTTCTTCTTGTTTTTTATAATAGAAAGTTGTTTTAAAAAACATGAACCAAACATACCCTTAACCTCTGTTTGGACGTTAGTATTATTTTTAAACTAATTTTAATATGTAAATGAAGAATATATATAGATTATTCGGATTCATGGTTTAGGGTTGAATCGATGGTTGAACCGCACTCGAATCGGATTAAATCAAAACCGAAAAAGTCACCGATCGTTGATTCGGTTTTTAAAACAATACCTTTCATTATATGTTTTACAAAATAATTAGAAATTATTTTGACATATTTTTGAAAACTCAAGTATCAAAATACCATTTTGTTGTTTTTATTATCTTGATTTTATGTTTTTTTTGTTTTTCAAAACAGGAAACAATTGGGAATCAAATATGTTCTTCTTCTTTTTTCCCTCGTTTCTCCTTGTTTTTTAGAACACCAAACTATTTTTAAAAACATGAACAAAACATGCCCTTAACATGATTGTCAAGATTGTTTAAAACAAATTTTGATATGTGAACGAAGAATATATATAGATGATTCGATCGTGGCTGGTGGCGGAATCGAAGGGCTGAACCGACTTCAATCGGGATTAAATCAAAACCGAAAAAGTCACCGATCAACGATCCGGTTTTTAAAACACTACCCCTTTCATTATATGTTTTACAAAATAATTAGAGCCTATTTGGTTTATGTTTTTTAAAACTGTTTTTATTATCGTGATTTCATGTTTTTGTGTTTTTTATAACAGTAAAAAATTATAAATCAAATATGTTATTTTTGTTTTTCTTATTTCTCTTTGTTTTTTAAAACAGAAAATTGTTTTAAAAAACATGAATCAAATATGCTGTTAGCCTTTGTTTGGACGTCAATACTATTTTTAATTTATTAGTTAATGTTTTTTAAAACTAACAGTTTTTGAAAACACAACATCATTTTGATGTTTTCTAAAATTTTTCCATATTATTTGAATTTAGTATCTCCATGTTTTTACATAACCAATATATATATATATATATATATATATATATATATATATATATATATATATATATATATTATTTTTCAGAACAAATATATATTTTTGAAAATCGTAACTAAATAGGCTCTATTTTTATTTACGTTTTTTTTAATAATTTAGAAATCATTATAATATATTAGTATAAATAATTTTTATTTTAAATATAAAGTAGTATCAAACATGTTTATTTTTTTCAAAATGAATAAAGATATGTTTTTATAGTTGCAAAATATTAATTTTTCAGTTTACATTTTTTTAAATTAAAATAACAATAAAAAAGTATTAATTTTTCAGCTTACCTTTTTAAAAATTAAAATAATAATAAAAAAAAAGTATGCCCTGTTTTCTTTTGTTGGTAATTGACTTTTCAAAAGAATATATGGTCATCCTAGGTGACGTATAAAAATAAATAAACAACATATGTCATATTAAGCTTTACATTACATACTTAAAAATATTTTTTAATTTTTAAAATTTTTGGAGGAATATTATGTAAATTTTATTTTTTAAACAGAGTTTCTATATTTTATATAATTTTTTTTAATTTATAGAAAATAGAAATAGAAAGTATGTTAATGAAATGAACACTTGTATTTTATTTATTATTATTATTATTATTATTATTATTATTATTATTATTATTATTATTATTATTATTATTATTATTATTATTATTATTAGTATTAGTATTAAAAGGGAGTTATTTATGCTTATATCATTAATGTTTTATAAATTAGTTTGGAAGGTAGAAGGTAATGGGTTTATGATTAAACAAATTTTTTTTAATTATTATTAAAATTTGTAATTAAGAATTAAAGTAGTCGAGTAAGCTTAGTAATTATGTTGGTTAACATTCTTATATTTAATATAAATATATACTTTGATGTTAATATTTAATTATGCACAGTTGACTTAAGATTCCATAATGTACGCATGATTCATGGCGTAAGTATACTAAAATATTATTATTATTATTATTATTATTTTATTTTTTTTTGAAGAAACTCAAATATTATTTGTAAATTATAAAAAAAAAAAAAACAATGAGTCATACACATTTGTCAATGCATCATACTCTTTAATAAGATATATATATATATATATATATATATATATATATATATAGTATATATATATATATATATATATATATATATATATATATATATTTATTGTACAGATAAATTTATTGATTTGTTAATAGTAAAAAGTGATCGATTCAAAACCTACATAATTAATAATAAAAAAATGTCTAAAATACCTAAGATTTAATTCTTCCATAGCCAGATAACGAATACTTACCTGATTTCGATAACTTTATCGAATCAAACTTACATTCAATCGTTAACGCGAAAAACCATTAAACAAACCAACTGCCAACGATACACAATTACCAGATCAATAAGTCCATACAAAACATTAAAAAATAAAATAGAACCTGAGATCGAGCACACAAACAATTTTATTAAATCTCATATATAAGGAATAAACGGTAAATGAGGGATTTATTAAATATGATTAAAAAAAAAAAAACTTGTCATCCAAAGAACAAGGGTATAAAAAACGTAGCTTTAGATCTAAAATAATATATATTAGTATGATTAAATTATTCAAAATCAAACCAGACCGCCAAAATACAGAATGCCACCGTCTACGATACGTAACAAAATACGAAATTATCAACGCCGTCATCTGCTTACGCAATAATCAACTTAAAACTCCGCTGAACCGGCCGTCACACAACGGTAATTCGCGCTTATCAAACGTCGTCAGTCTACGACAAAGAATAATCAACTGTGTGCGTGCGTGTAATACAAAACCGCCGGGCTATACGACACCGAGAATCACTATTCAAACGCCGCCCAATATAACAACAATCAATTTAAATATCAAAACTTATTTATATATTATAATCACAAGTCACGGGCTACTGACAACGACATTTGACAATTTATAAATTTCAATTACCGATATCCATGACAGTGACATTACACACTACTCTCGTATTTAATTCGATTTCCAAACAAATTTAATAATTAAAACATATATATATATATATATATATATATATATATATATATATATATATATATATATATATATATATGCTTTATTCAGATCCCATTTTATATTTTTTTATATTTTATATTTAAAAGAGTATTTTACATTCACCAACCCTGGTAGTTGCCAATAATATTATATTAAATAGGTGAAATAAAGCAGAGATGTTATGCTCGTGACAGGTGCACGTGATTTTTCTATAAAAGGCGCGTGATGTGTTTGGATACCACCAATAAGTTATAACAGGAAGGGAATATTATAATCGGATATTCCTTTCTTGTTCTCCACTCTGCTCACTCTATACTTGTAACCAAACAAGGCGCCGATGCTTTTATCATTAGGTCTGTCCAACCTAACTCTCTCTTCGCAATCGGTGAGCGCCTCCTTACAATTCCACCGTTGAACGGTTATTATTGTGAACTTTTTTTTTAAATTTTATAAATAATTTATTGAGAAATGTGAATGACTATATATTTATCCGTCAATTATTATAGATATATTTATTATTGTATTAATAAAAATCCATATATATATAGTATATATATATATATATATATATATATATATATATATGAGATTTCTTGATAATGAAATAAAGGTAGAAAATGGAATTCAAAAGTTGATGGGTTGTGTTCGTGGCGCCGTCAATGTATGAATTGTGCCTAAATATTCGTCAACTTAAACTGACATGAACGATAAACGTCAATATTCGCTTAACCTTAACACTTATTATTCGCAAAGTGCGTCAACACGAATACGACATTGATGACTCCGATTATTTAAAATAATAAAAATTATAATTAATCATCCATATATGTTTAATACAAATAACTTGTTAAATTTAACATGTTTATTGATTTTATTATTTAAATTAATAGGAATTATAATTAATAATCAACATTTAACACAAATAAATTATTAAATAGGTTAATTAATTAATATAATGATTAAATTGGTCAAATTCGTGTTAAGTAGGTCAACACGAATATGACCTATTTATTAAACGTGTTAGGCGGGTCAACACAAATATGACCCAAACATCACCATTATATTCCAACCAAACCCGCAAAACCGTTGCCAGGTTCGTCGTGTCAAATTTTGTCAGCCCTAGAAAATGGAGAAAAATGACATTTAAAGTTTTCTTTTTGTTATCTCAATTTCTCTTTTTCTTTTTTCATTATTTATAACACGTTATCAGCACGGGAGCTCAGAAAAACAACGTCACAATACCTTATTGATTCATTTTGGACGTTATTCATAACTAAGCTTATGAATCTGTTTCGATAAAGATTTTTCCTCCCGTCATCGATTCCACAAATCAGAAATTTGAACCATAGCACTTAAGTGCTCATTTTAAAACATTACCACTTGAGCTCAGACATATTATTATTAAATTTTAAGTTATAATTTTCTTATATATTTTCACTTTATTCATATATGCTTAATTATTTCAGAAAATGACTAATATCACCAAACTCGAATTTGCTACCCTTGATATTTCGGGGAATAATTATTTATCTTAGATATTGGATGCTTCAAAACTATTTGAATAAATGATATGGAATCTTAGAAATACTATCAAAGAAAGAAATACCTCATCTCAATAGGATCATGCTAAAGCTTTAATATTTTTTCGTCATCATATTGATAAAAGTCTCAAAAGTGAATATCTTACTGTCAAAGATCTATTGATCATCTAGAAAAGTTTGAAAGAACGGTATGACCATTAAAAGATCGTAATACTTCCAAGGCCCTGTTATGATTATATTCATTTACGACTACAAGATTTTAAGTCGGTCAGTGACCATAACTCAGCCTTGTTCAAATTACGCTAAAATTACGCTTAACACGTCCTGGATATGACATGCTTGAGAAAACATATACTACTTTTCACGCTTCTAATATGCTTATACAACAAAGAATATAGAGAGCCGCTGCTTTTTACCAAAGTCGTAGACGCCTCCTCAGAATGAGCCAGAATACTAAATTGTTATTAAAAAATCATCACTAATCTCACCCAGATCTAAGATATCATTGCCCCCTCAAGCCAATGCCAATTCAAACTAATAAACGCGGACGTGGATATTTGCAGAAGCCGGTGTCGTAGCCGGTAGTAGCCATATTTCGAATCAAGGTGGACATAATTCAACCTCATATCAAGAAAAACAACTCCAATAACCGGAAGTTGAATCATGCGCCATTACCCGAGCGCGTAACAAGCGCTTCACATAACAAAAGGGATTATGAGATTGAATGCTACAAATGTGGAATGAAATATCACTGGTCACGTACATGTCGTACGACCAACCATTTGGTTGACCTTTATCAAGTCTCCATCAAAGGAAAAGGTAACCAAATTGAGACCAACGTTATTACTATTAAGGGACACTGATCCTCACTGACCTTTATCGTCTTTTCTCCAAAGCCAACAATCAAATCGGATGACAATTTCATTGATAATGATAGTAATACTTTAACCCATTGATATGACTTCTTGAAGATAAAGTGGAAAATCGATCATTTAATCGGATAAGAATGCGCTAAGTATGAATAACATTAAGTATGATTATTATGTTACTTTTGCTGCACATTGGACATGTAAACCGAGTTCTTCTATTTAAATTTTGTCTTTCTTTTGAAGACATATGGATCATTCTCCTGGAAATGCATGTCTTGTAGATTGTATCATAACTCAAACAAATTTACATTTTATTAAGAAATACTTCTTTTCAACTAACTTTAGTTCTATTTGGGGTTCAAACTATCTCGTGTCCTAGACCTAATTAAAGGCTCCTAAAGAGCTTATTGTTCTCATTTAATACAATAAAGTTTCAAATTGATGATATTCCTTTATTCTTAATAAATCTAATCGAATTTACTGCTCAAAGGATGATATTCACGAAATGGATATCACATTGAAACTATGAATCATAATGAAATGAGTATTTTACTTATTACCGGGCAAAACAAATCTTGAATAATTGGATTCTTCAGCACATGGATATATCAAACAACTATTAGACTCTTGAATTTCATGCTATCATGAACCGGTTTGAACACCCAAAAAGATTTGTATCATACATTTAACGCCGTATCAATTCCACCTTCAATGATACGATAGTTCAAAATTTAACCGGCATCCATTAACAGACAATTTTTAAAAATCTTATGATTTAGCTTGTACCGCTAAGGCAAATTAATTATTAGACCATCTGCCAAAAGATCAAAGCCCCAATCCCTCCATTTCTAACGATTCAGATAATGTGTCTTGACCACCCATCCATTTATTCCAAGTTGAGTCAATGCTTTTTAAATTTACGCCAGTCAACTAGATAGTCTCATGCCTTCTTTCTTCCCGGAATGTTGCATTTTTCAAATTACAACCTTATATAATTTTGGGTTATGTACAATTCCCCAATCATCTTCTATCAAGAGATCACCCGCCTTGATTAAAGTGTAATGGTTGTGGTTTCATAAGAGTTAACACTAATATCATAAACCATAATTATAATGGTTAGCTGAATTCATTAATAAGAACGTCATAATTAACAGCTAAACCACATTTGAAACATCAAATTATATCTAATAATGGGGTAAGAATATTATTCGCCAGACTGACCACTGTCCCACAACCAATCAAGATTAACCCTGCAATCTTATATATTTGGTTATCAAACCTAAGAGCCACATTATAAGTTTTTACAAAGTAGCGAGGTCCCCTTTAAACACCCTCTGAACAACTGAATCCTGGAACATGCCTAGTATTGAGGCTGGTTTCAAATATTCATTTATTATAGTCCATAGCCTTTCACAGTGGTTTTTATTGCCTAGATTTGCAAATTGTCATTTTAATGGGCATGTTTCTATCAGGAGACAAGTCACCCAGAATAATTTACCCAGAAATTATAACTAATCTATTTTTCTCAAATCCCAGAACTCTGCCAAAGAAATCCTGAATCGAGGTCCCAAATAATTCACGTATGTGTAATTCTGTAAATCAATGTTATACACACATTCAACAAAAGGAAAAACTCACATATACCAGTTTCAAATAATCCAAAGAATTGAAACTTGAAATGGAAAATTTGAATATAGAAGGCAACAATGAGCCAAGGCACAATTAAAACGGATCAACTATTAGCTCACAAAGATGTAATTCCTGAAACAAAGGCAATTCAATATCTAAAGAGCAAACAAATGTGAAAGATTGAATGATGAACCACAACCCTGCCGAAAGCAACTTCACTGAATACTTATCTCATGATCGAGTAAATATAACAAATGAAGAGACCGTTGTTAAGAAAAGACAAAAAATATGGGACCAAATACTCACTTTATATTGATGCTTTTCTCCATGCTAGAATAATGGGCAATCACAAGCACGGTCACAAAATATGAAACGAACAGAATGCTGCCAACGCTAAATGATTGGCAAAAATAAATATAAATAAAACAGTAAACACTCGCAAATCAGGGCTGTGTCTCGAGTTCAAAACACCTGTAAAGAGAGGAAACCTTCATGATATCATGATCTTTGTGTTAAAGTTTAAATTTAGTTAAAAATGAAATCGTGGCGGATATATAAAAGCACGCCTATACAAGGTTTCAATAAAGACATGAAATTGACGAGGAGGGAGACGTATTCTCTCAGAATGGCGTAAACTACATTATTTCTCGTTATTTTATATATTAGCAATTTACTTAAGGACTCTATATGCCGATGGATGTAGTCACAACCTATTTATAAGGGACTATTGATACTAATCAGAGCAGGCGAAAATCCTCGCGATTCATATTACCTAAAGAATGAATTCAAAACCACGGAATACGTATTCAATCGAAGCATACAACGATCTTTATATGGATTAAAAACAACCGTCGTAACGTAGTATAATCGTTAAGCCAATATTTGCTCAAAGAAGGATATGTGAATAATTCAATTTGTCAATGCATTTTTATCGCAGAAAGTAGCAATCGGATTTGAACACACTATATGTGGATGACGGAATTTGATTGGGACTCCAAGAGCTCATCAAAACAATTGACTACTTAAAGAAGGAATTTTGAAATGAAAGATCTGGAAAACAAAATATTGTCTCAACCCGCAGATCGAAAGCATTGTCTTTCGATGGTGGGCTAATCCATCAATCAACATATAGAAAAAGTCCTCGAAGCGCCATATGGATAAATCACACCCCTAGCTTCCTCATTACAGCAAGTGTCGTTCAAGCCGACCAAAAGATCCGTTTCGACCTAAAGAAGAAAATGAAGAATTGTTTGGTCCCGAAGCATTCATATTCGGGCGCAGGAACTAATGTATCTTGCAAATTATACTTGACCAGACATTGCATTCTCAATTAATTTGTTAGCAAGATACAGTTCAAATCCAACTAAAAGGCATTGGAACATAATTAAACATGTATTAAGATATCTCCGTGGGACATGTGACATGAGATTATTTTATTCCAAAACATTGGAACCACAAATTTTCGGTTATGTAGATGCAGACTATCTCGGACCCCTCACAAAGCCCCGATCACGTACAGGATATATATTTACTTACAAATACCGCTATATCCTGTAGGTCAAGAAAAACAAACAATGGTGGCCACTCTTTTCAACCATTCGCAAATACGGTCACGCATGAAGTTGGCCGAGCACGTTGCTTGCTGAGATTCATGATAACACATCAAAAAATCATGTGGATTATCTTATATCAAGAACAAACCAATAGTATTATATGAAGATACGTTATGCGGTATCATGCTAGTCAAATGAGGATATATTAAAGGTGATCGAACTAAGCACATTTCACCAAAATTCTTCTATACTCATGAACTTTATAATAATGGTGAAATCAATGTGCAACAGATAAGGTCTAGTGATAATCTATCAGGTTTATTTACAAAAGCCCAGTCTGCTACAACATTCAAAAAACTTGTACACCAGATTGATATGCATCGGGTAAAAGATCTTCAAAATAAAGTATTATGTCACTATCAGGGGGAAAATTGTTAAAGATGTTAGTATATTGCACTATTTTTCCCTTCTTCCGAGTTTTATTCCACTGGGTTTTACTGACAAGGTTTTTAATGAGACAGTACTAACTATCTAGTGATGGTCATTAAAGGGGGAGTGTTGTAAATAAATTATTGCAAAATGTGAATGACCACACATTTATCGCTGAACTTAAGATGTACTCCTATTATTGTATTAATGAAGACCCTATATATATGTATAATTCCCCGATAACGAAAAGAAAATGCTTAAAATTGAGATAATTCTCTTGTTCTCTTCGCTTTCTTTTCCTTTCTTCATTCTTTATAACATTTTTTTCTTTTTTCTTTTAATTTTTGGGTAAATTATGTTTAGGTACTCTGAGGGGAAAGTTATTAAAAAATGGGTACCCAAAAATTATGGATATTTTGGTTTTGGGTAACCCAAACAGTAAACATAATTTTGGAACAAAAATGTCTTCTTTTCACGAGACCATGCCAGTAGAAAGACCCCTCCAAGCCAATTTTAAACATTTTAATTTTTTTTAACACCTAATTTTTATTAAAATATAATTTTATTATTATTTGTAAATAATATATTCATTATCTTCAACATGAAAATATATTTATTTATAATAATATATAATTTTTATTAAAGGAAAAATAATATTATTGATTCAAATTTACAATATATTGCCTAAAAACCATACATTAGCATAATAAATCGACACCTATAAATTTGATAAAATAATGACTATAATATCTGTAACTCCAGTTTTTCAGTATATTGACGATTTAATATCTTCACATTATCAATTTTGTCTTACATGTCTGAATCATCTATTAAGTAAATAAATATTAACATTTTAAAATAATATTTTCTAAATTTGATTTTTTTTAAATAGTATTATAAAAAATAAGTATCTACAAGTTAAAAATTAAAATTAAATGAATTAACTTCATTCTTTAATAAATAACTTCAAGATCAAAATGAAAAATATAAATATAAATAAAAGACTATTACAAATTTTTTTTATGAGTTTTTCAAATTTTAAAAATAACATAGAAATCTAAAAGATTATAATTGGAAAACTCTTAACTAATTCAAAATTTAACAGTTCCAAAACCAAACCTAAAAAATAGAATAAATTTATAAAAGATAACATTATTATTGGTTCATTTCATTGTATATTTTGAAATTAAAACCAACAACCCAACCACGATTGATCGGTTTTAAAATTTTAAAATAAAATATAAAAAATAATTTCAAATATTTCAAAATTAGGTCATTTGATTTGATCAATTTTGTCAGATATCATTATTATATATTATGATATTTTAAATATTAACATTGTTACGTATAGATAAAATAATGTTATCATTTAATTACTATGTGTAATTTTATATAATGTGAATAACTTTTTTATTTTTATGTTTAATATTCTATAAAAATTCAAAAATACAAAATAGATTTAAAAATTTGAAAATTCCAAATATAAAAATGTTATGAATATAAAATAAAATAAATTATATATACAATAATGATAAAAATCTAAAATTTAATACTTATTTATTATATTATTAATTATTGTAGATGAATGTATTTTATATTAAAAAACTAATATGTGTTGATGAATTACGAAGTTTTCATATTATTTATATTTAAAAAATAAAAAATAGTTTTAAGTAGATATTAATAATTGCTGTAAAAAAACTAGATATTAACATTTATAACCATAATTTTAAATATTGTTGTCGTTATTTTTAGGTAATTTTTAACTAGTGTGAATATTTTTTTATTTTATTTTTTTAAATTAATGTTTAATATTCTAAATTTTTTTAAAAATATATAAATAGATTCATAATATGAAAATTATAAATATAAAAATATTATGGAATATAAAATTTGGTTAATACAAAATTTTGATAAAAATAAATGGATAAGAGATATTTAAAAGAAAATCAAATTTATAAAATATTATTTCAAAATGTTAATATTTATTTATTTAATAGATGATTAATTATTATAAATTGTCCCAACATTATGTTCATTGTTTGGGTTACCCAAAACACGCCTAAACCGAGAGCCGCAATTTTTGGGTACCCATTTTATGATAACTTAACAATATAATATAATAAATTGTTCTCGTTAAGACTTGAACCCGAGACTCCTCTCCCTCCTATGATCTAGAAATAGTGATTGTTCTACCTAATACGAGTATTAATGACACAGAATCGTTGCAGTTAAGGTTAATCAATTATCATTTTACCTAAATTCTTTTTTACTTGACGATAGAAAAACAATTTCTTTTTTTTTTATCATTAAAGTCATAAGCCGGCTCTAGCATTAAAAATAAAAACGATAAAAATAATTTTCTCCATTTGATTGTTTATCAAATAAAAATCAAAAACAAATATAAATAAATTTACTTAAAAACTGAAGAACTTTTAACTTGTTTAATATTTACATTGATAAATTAAATTGATTTGAAATAGTAAATAAAAACAATATATGAAATTTAGCTGTATTTTTATTTTTCCTCATTTTTTCTTTCTTGTATTTCCTTTCCATTTTCTTTATCTTGCATTTTCCCTCCAAATTTTTAAGGAACCAAACATAGAATGTAAATGAAAAATATGAAGAAATATATAAATACAACCAAAATTATTCGTCTCAAATTTTTATATATTTTCAAAAAATGTTTCGTTCTTTTTCGTTTTAGAAGGAAATACTTTTTTTAATTATTAAATTGGCTTAAAACCAAAATACTATCGTACACAAGATAACGCCGTCATTACGACAACCACAATTTAAAATACGAATGCGAACGTCGTTACACCATAATAAATGGTTATTTCGACTTAAACTCCGCCAGCCGCCATCACGAACAATCCATTAATCGCTTATCAAATGTCAGCCAGTTATCAGCTTTTGCAAATATTAAAATCAAGCTGAAGTTTAATACGACAACACATTTCGACAATTTATAACTCCAACTAAGATACGCACTACTGCCTTTACTGGTTCAAAATAATTTAATAATTTTTTTTCGAACAAATTATTTCCGTCTAAAACTCCTTTTTCATCTTTCCAAGTTTCAAAAGTATAATAGTCACTATTCTTTTTCAGGTTTTCAAGTTTCAAAAGTATAAAAATCGTTATGATATCATCATGTCTAACTTATGCGATGAATACTCTCACAATTTTCGACACCCGGGGCATATTATTCAGCTCCCCGCCTTCAACCCATTTTTAATGAGATGAGTTTGTTTAATTATAATCGAAGTTTTTAAATGCGCCGCTATTTTCTCAAATCCCGAAACTGCTTAGTATTGTTAGTCCCTCGTAAAACTCTGAAAATAAATTTTCAAAAAATGTTACTAAAAATAATAAATCATTATACCTGCTCGCGGGAAGTTCTCGTACCCTTCTAGATCTCTCTGATGATCTAAACGGATCGCACGCAAATTGCCTCATGAAATATACACCCGTAAAAGTTTCACAATTTTTGAGACAATAAAATTTTTCCGATTTTCTCGCGATAAATCGGTCACTGAGCCTGCGGGATGGTATTTACGAAAATCCTAAGTCACCAAACGACTTCGGCACTTCGATTTAAAAATAAAAGCTCGAACTCCGAAGCAATAAATTGTTTCGGGCAAAACAAACCCGAACGAAACAATATGAACCACGCATCTAAAATATCAATAATGCTCCCACCGGACATATTTTTTAAAAATAATTTTTCTTATTTATTTTTATACTTTAATATAAATAATTATTATTATTATAATGTTTTTTAATAAATAATTTATAAACTCATAATATTTTTATTTTTATGAAAAATATTAATTTTAATATAATAAAAATAAAAGCAAATAGTAAAAATTAAAATTTAAAAAAACAAAAATAAAAATGTAAACCGGGCGAGCCAGATTCTTCTCCATCTTCGCCTCGGTCTCGTTTTAATTTTTAAATGCACAAAGCGACCGAAAAATAATGAAATGGCCTGATAGACCTGGTCTCACCCCAAACCCTCCCATTTGTCATCCCTAAGAAGCATTTATCGGGCAAATTCTCGTTGTTTCGAAGAATGATCAGCTTTTTTTTTTTTTTGCTTAAAATGACTTTTCAATGTAGTTCAAATATTTTCACTTTTCTATTCGTAACCTTTAAAAAAATTCTAAGAATAAATGTAAAAATTAAAAACACTTAACGCCGAAAACTATTTAGCTTCAACATTAAATCAAAAAACAAAGTTTCACCTAACTCTCGTCCCGGGTCCCGATTATATTTTAAAATAATTCTTATTATTTTATTTTATACCTCTTTAATATAAATAATAATAATAATAAGAACGTTTTTTAATAAATAATTTATAAAAATTCATAATATATTTTTTATGAAATATATTAATTCTTTAATATAATAAAAATAAAAACAAATATAAAAAAATCAAACGTAAACTTTGACTGCTGCTATTTTCATCTCTCGCCCCTCGCTCCGTGACTTTTTAAATGCATTGTAAGCTAAATCGGGAAAAATAAACGAGCTCGGGACGTAGATGACCGCCCGTCCCAAACCCTCTCTCATTTGCCATCCCTGCACGCAGATCGCTAACTCTTCTCCTTATTAGGCAAGCGATGGAGTTTTTCTTATTTTAGTAAAAAATGACTTTTTCTGAATAAAAAAAACCAAATATTTTCATTTTTTTTTATTTAGAACATTTTTAAAAAAATTCAAGAATAAATCATTTAAAAATTTTAAAACAATACTTAATATCAAACATCGCCTTTCAACACAAATCAAAAAACAAACAACCCAAAGATTTCTCATATATTTTCTCGAAAAATAACTTATTATAGACAAAAATACCCTTTATCAATTTAAATGTTTACCCTATAACCGTTAAAAAAAAAAAAAAATCACTAAGATCTATATCAGCAAAGCTAAAACTAGGTTAATGCTAGCGCTCCAAAAACAGATTAATTTCTAATCAAAATAGCAGTAAATATAATAAAAACTTCAATACAACATAATCTGGTTTTTTCTCAATGAGTTGTTGCTGTAATACAAAAGGAAGGAAAAAAACACTGATGCTTGCTGTCTCTCTAGCGGAAGCATTACCATTGAAGCATGAAAAAACAACATACCTTACCACAATGAAAACTAGCCGTTAAGATACCAAAACATGCCTTTCTTCTTTCTCTTCTTTCCTCATTTCACAGATCTTGGATCACAGAGGCAACCCCGATCCGGTGAAGAACAACAACTGCATCTCCAGGCTTTGCACAGCCCCTTTCCGGTAGCCGACTTCAGGGCGGCTTCTCGAGGATCACCTCCGGCCGATTCCGCACTTCCGTTGCTCTGCGGATCCTTCCGCCAGGACCGATCAACTCGGTATACCAGGCTGTGCCTGCTAGTCTCGTCGCCGTGCCTCGTGTCGAACGAGTCTGTCGTCAAGACCGGGACGACGACGGAGAGGATGGGAACGGCCGGCCTGTACTTCGCCACCAGCTTGGCCGTCGACCCGCCACGCGTCATCACGACGATCAGCTTGGCTTTGGCCTTGTCGGCTGTTCCGACGGCTGATGATGCGAGGCTCTCCAACGGGCTCATCGGAAGCGGGGTCGAACGGATCATCTCCTTGAAGATGGCTGCGTAGTCGAGGGAGGATTCCGCCTCGATGCAGATTCTGGCCATGATCTTCACGGCGAGCCAGGCTCGCGGCGCCTCCGCCAGCATCAATGCGCAAAGTCGGTCCCGCCGCAGAACTGGCGCTCGCTACGCCGTTGCTTCGCTCTGGTTGGACGGGAGACTTGATCATGGACTGAAAGCATCCGTGTCGCGATCGACGGTTTTCCGGACAAGATTGCATTTGTATATCATCATTTTCTGAGCCAGGAAGATCTTCTCGACCGGGATCTCCATTCCGAGATCGCCACGGGCGACCATGAAGGAGTCGGTCTCGCGCAGGATATCATCGAAGTTGACGACACCCTCCTGGTTCTCCACCTTCAGGAATTACAGCCATGGAAAGGAAGCTTTTGTCTTTAGACGACAGCCAAGAAATATGACATATTTATAAAAGAAAATGTAACACGTTATTAGGTAAATTGCATAACCAACCAAACCCTCATCCCCAAGTGTGTGCGGGGGTAGTTTGTCGGTTTGATTTGATCCTACAATCCGTGAGATGTAACTATTAAGCCCTCAGACAGTAAGATGATCACATTTTCACATCGATAGAAAAGTTCAAGACTATATAGAAAAGTAGCTCTCCTCTCAACCTATCAGATGCTGTTGAAGTTCTAAGAGCACCTTAAATTCAAAGTCAACAATATCTATATTATCAGCCTGATCGTTAAAAATAACAATCTTAGGTAAATTACAAAACCAACCAAACCCTCATCCTAAGTGTGTGTGCGGGCTCATTCTCACACTAGACGGTGTGGGGGTTCGCTAGCCCTTTGAGAGGCGCGTTTGTCGGGCCGCTCGGCCCACAATTTTACGAGACACAACGTAGAGCGTTATGTTGCATTGGTGTTTTTGTCACATCCCAATATCGATAAAGAGTTAAAGCTCCAAACACTATATAAGCTCACTCTCTCAACCCAATAAACACATTTTAAAAGTCAGCT
Source organism: Tetrastigma voinierianum (assembly GCA_016808115.1). Taxonomy (NCBI): domain Eukaryota; kingdom Viridiplantae; phylum Streptophyta; class Magnoliopsida; order Vitales; family Vitaceae; genus Tetrastigma; species Tetrastigma voinierianum. Next base: position 89,458 of record JAEQBH010005047.1, read on the forward strand.
GACGCACTTTTCAAATTTCTCAAAGCTCGAACTATATCTACATAGTTGGATCGGATTGTTACAAAAACAATCTTTGCACAAACCCCTCATCCCAGTGTGGGTGTGCTCATTCTCACAATGCACTCATCGCTCTGCCAAGTAACCCGCAATAAGCCGCCATTGCCCCTTTGAACGATAATTCCCCCAAACCTCATGAGCAAAATGCAAAAGAGAAACATTTCTTTTCACTTGCATTAGAGAATTTTTCCACTATTGAAAACAACAGAACAATGGAAGATATTCATGTTACCATGTACCTTCGACATTAGCTGTATATGCTTGGCATGAGGTCCAAGCACCTTTCGGACATGAACAAGATCTGAGCCCTTGCGCACAAATGAAAGAGCGATCATGTCAATATTAGAACGCCTCTTGCTTTGTAGAATTTTGTCCTTTTTCTCATTGCTAGCGTGGGAAGATCCACCACGACGCCAAAGAAGATTGGACATTCTTTTCTCACCAAGAGTTGCAGTGCTCTTCGCAGAACGGCATCTACCGTTCCAGCACCCGGATTGGCTGTAAGACAAGACGGTGAGAGTGATGGTGCCATCTGCACACAGGATGATGTTTCCAGGCTTCAAGTCCACGGGCAGTTTTTTGTAGCTCATGGAAATCATCTGCTTGTCCCCCTTGATGCTGTAATCAGTAGTAATGGTGATTTCCTCGCCTTCCACGTAGTTGATAGTTTTTCATTCTTAGAAAGTCGGCACCAATCTTCAGGTCCCTGTAGCAACAAAGTGAAATAAAATGCGTTAATAAAGTGTAGTCCTAATACACAGTGAGAAAGCCAATTTAAAGCAGATAAATATCAACAGTTGGAAAGGTACATTTCTCAATTCGAGATTAGCAAGATATTGAGTTTTCTTTGTCGAAAGAGTCAAGGATTCAAGAACCTTATGTTCTTTATCTTTCAAGGTCCATTTCAAATATCATGTAAAATTAAGGATCAAAAGAAAAGAATCAAAAATCAAAATCAAACATATCAATAAGACATCAACTTCATATAGCAGCAAGCAGATCTGCAATTCAGTATGCCCTACTTCTCCCAATCAGTTTCTTTTTTCTACCTTGATGCCAACCTACTGAGCACTTCCATACATGAATGAACATTAAGAAAGTGGATTTCTAGGCCGTTTTATCTAGAACTTTCAGGAACCCCATTTTCACAAGAGCCGAGAATCCAACTCCCAAGATCCACATCTTCATCCAGTCCACCCTAATTCTGATTCTGTCCCCGTGTCTTCTCCATGGTCATCTTACATACCACTCATGAAGCTCCATTCTTTAATCTCAAATCTATGTATTCATTTTACCTTAGCACCACATAAAAATAAAAAAAGGTTGCCTGTCCTTGTCCAAAAGCATCATAAAATCTTAAAATGACATTCCCAATCACCCTCAAACACAAAGTCAAAAGATAACCAAATTTTACGCATCTCCTCAGCCAAGATAATAGAACTAAAATCTGTAAATTAATTTGCTCATATCCACAACTCATCAAGTACATGGAAGGAAGTATTTAAGCTTCTCCTGAACACTCTTAATTTTAAATATTTTGATAGACAACCAAAACAGTGCCATCGGCACCTCGCAAACAGGCTCATTAAAGTACACATAGCATATCCAAAAGGCAAACAGAAATTGAGTTCAGCCAATCCACAAAGTCTACTACAGAAATCGAGTAATTTTTCATATACAATCCCACTCACTCCCAAAAAGTTCTCAATATTTTTCTATGTTCAATATTTTTTAACGACCCCTCATTTCTCTCGTTTCATAGAGTCTAAAATACATGCTGGGACAGCCTGCTACAGTCTTCTGCTTCTTTCTAACAAAGAAACCATGTCAAATCACCGTAGTACCTCCTCTGTGAACGCTTTCTCACCGAACAAAGAGCAATGCCCCTTTTATTTCTCAACATGTTCTGGAGTATGATAACAAAACAGCAAGTTCTTAAGAAATTTGAAGTCATCTCAACTTCCTTAGTGCTTCCTCCTAACCCCATATCTCACTCTCATCTTTTGATACATATATATAGAGACAAGCATACAATATTGTCAATATTAAGTACAAAACAACGACACAGCAACAAAAGAAATCTCAAATGACTATTTTCCTAATTGATTTGGAACAGAAAATTAGTTCAAAACAAACCCAAAAGAAAAAACCAAACAAAGAAATTAATCAAAGCCAAACATAAAAATATTAGCATTTTATATGGTAAAAGTTACCATCCAAGAGCAAGTCTTTCTTTCACCCCATCACTTGGATCCACTTCTCCCACTTGGGTTTCGGATTCAACCTCAAATGCTAAATCCATAGACACAAAATAAATCATACTCCACATCACATTGACAGCAAAACACATCAGTTCGATTCATATAAACCCAAGTCACAAACACCAATTGAAGACAGTTCATACAGCTTCCTTCAAAAATAAGCTTAACTGCAAGACAGAATATTTAATTAGGGTATTAAGTACAAATAACATCAAGATGTCCAGAATATCGACCTTGGTATCAAGCATCAAGGCACAGAGGATCTGAGTGTTCTGCATAGCAATCCTAAGATTGTCCAACGTCTCCTGATGATACTCATGCGTACCATGCGAGAAATTGAACCTAGCAACATTCATCCCAGCCCTGAGAAGCTTCTCGAGCATGGGAACAGAGCGAGAAGCAGGCCCCAAAGTGCACACAATCTTCGTCTTGGGAACACGACCATCATTGGGCAAGTCCTTCATGATCCCCTCTATGTCAATGTTCGCCATTCCTCTATCACAACGCCCTCGCCTTCCTCCACTAAATCCACCACACAAAGCGAATCCCAAATCAGCAAAAACACAAAGAAATTTCCAAATCAAAAACCTCCAATCCCGCCGAGGAAACATAACAAAGTACAGATCTGAATTGGAAACCGAATCAGAAAGAAACAAGGAGCTTACCGTGTTTGGACGCCGAGAAAATTTGATGAGATTGAAGTCTAGAAGAGGTATATAAACAGTTTTGCACAGCTCACTTCTTCTCCACTGCTTCCAAACTACCTCCGTTATCTGTACAAGTACAAATACAGATATCCACATAAATCAGCCGAAAATAAAGCAAAAGAAACACAACAACAACAACAACAGATAATCTCTCACCTCAGTTGCTTGGTTGGTAAGAAAATAGGAGGAAAGAGCAGAGAGAAATGAGGGGAAAATGTGATGAAAATCAGAGAAAGTGTTTGGAAAATATTAAAAAGGAAAGAGGGGTGGAAGGGAAGGGTATTGTTGCCCGTTGAAAAAGTGGTAGATAAAGCCTTTGTGTTTTTTTCCTTCACCCACCCCTATATAAAAATAAATAAATAAAATAAAAAATAGTAAATAAAATATGGTGGGCAACCTTGGATAGTTCACCTATGTAGTACGTACTTTTTTTTTTATATTAAATTATTATTGGTAAATAATTATAAATTTTATATTTTATAAAATAAAATTTCTTTAAATACTTATAGTTTATTCATATATACTTACAAGATTATAGGAAATAAATTATTATAGTTATATTTATATATATATTTTTTTTATTTTAAATTTTTTTTATAGTGATATTATTTTATTTTATTAAAAATAATTATTTAATAACCGTTATTTTTTTCTATAACCAATTATTTTATTTTTTTTCATAATAGAAAATTAATATTGTTAATACTACAAGATGATATATAGTTGGTTAAAAAAAAATAAAAATAAAAAATAGGTCAAGTGGGTTAGTCGCTCAAGCCCCACACAGTCGTGTAGCCTATTCTAGCGACAGGGGCCTTGGCTCTATTTGAGATTTATTTCCTCGCCGATCCTCAAAATATGGGCCAAAGCGCAGCTTCATCTGCCGCCCATTATCCCACCTCTAATTGAATGGGTTCGGATATATACGGAAAACATCTTTTAAGCTATATCATATTTATACTGATCCTCATACGAGTCGGGATAGACCACAAAAATAGTAAAGCTCTACCACATAATACGCTTCATTTTCGATTGCCGACCGAGATCACGCTGCTAAGCTGGATGAGATTCTTTTTTTTTTTTTTTTTTTTTTTTTTGTATTTGTTATTACACTTGAAAATATGACAAAAAAAATAGTCCGAATTAAAAAAAAAAAAATGAGACGTTTGATTTATATTTTTGAAAACTATTTTCTATTTTAAAAAACAAGAAAAGCATGGAAATCATATTTAGTACTTTTTTTTTTTTTTATGAAAAATATAGAATAACAATTTTATGAGAACGCCAAAAAGATATTATATTTGTCTTCAAAACCGATCTACAAACTGCTTAAAAAACATAAACCAAACGTATCTCTAAACCTTTTATAAAAGACATAAAATATTTTTAAATACTTTTTTAAATTATTTTCAAAAATTATAATTGATTTGCAAAGTCTTAAAATGCTCTATTAGTCAAAATAGTATAAAAATAACAAAAATTGGAAACATTATAAATTATATTTTTTTAAAATATATATATATAGAGAGAGATAACAACTTATTAAAAAAAAATTCTATTAAAAACTTAGCAATTTTTTTTTGTTTAAAGGAAAAGAATATTATTAATTCAAACTGTATCGGGACACACTCGATATATTAAATAACTAAATCATACATGATTTAAACAATATATGTAAGTATCAAAGACAATAAATGCATATAAACCTACAAATTTTGATATAAAATAAGTTATTAAAATATTCAGAACTTTAATATACCGATGATCATAATTTGATATATTCGATTAATCAAATATATCTTGCTTATCTGAATCGCCCTCATATAGATAAAACGTCGCAATGAGATAACGAACAATACCACGTCGATAAAACGACGGTAAACCAAACATTGATAAACGTCGACAAACCAAACGTTGATAAAAATGACGATAATATAAAAATTAAAATAAAACATAAATCTTTGTGGAAGAACCACTTTCTTAAGCAATAAAACAAAAAAAAAAAAAGTGATTTCAAACAAAAAATGACTAAAAAATCACATCTCATTGCTTGAGAAAAATAAGCTACAAGATAAAAAGATTAAAGAAAATGAGAGACATGGAGGTTGGGGTTTTCTCTTTTTAGCAAAATTAAAAAAAAAAAAACTTTTAAAAATAAATTATTTCTTCAAGAACAAGTTCCTCCTTTTCTTTTCATAATTTAATTTTATGTTTTTTCCAATTTAATTTCAAAGACCATCATAAGGGTGATTATGCAAATTTGATTTTAGATTTAAGTTAAAAGTAGGAAATAATAAGTTTGAAAATTGTTTAAGTGAGAAAAGGGTAATTATGTAATTTCAGTCAGTGATACTTGAATTATTAAAAATTATAATGAGGGGAAATAGAAAAAAAAAAGAGGGGTTAGAAATTGGAATAGTTTGAAAAATGTTTATGTGAGAAAAAGGGTAATTATGTAATTTCAGTTAGTGATATTTGAATTATTAAAAATTATAATGAGTGGAAATAGAAAGAAAAAAAAAGAGGGGTTGGAAATTGGAATAGTTTGAAAAATGTTTATGTGAGAAAAAGGGTAATTATGTAATTTCAGTCAGTGATATTTGAATTATTAAAATTATAATGAGTGGAAATAGAAAGAAAAAGAGGGGTTGGAAATTGAATAGCTTATGGTGGGAGGAGACGCACGTGGAAGTGGAACATGCCACGTGCGATCCGGCCTTCGCCAAACACCCGTTAAACGTTTCCCTCACTTTCCTTTCTTCACCGGCACTTCCACTATTCCACACTTTCCTTCTCTTTCTTTTTGTTTTTCTTGCTGTCCAAACAGGTTTTCTCATGTAATTTTCAGATTTTAGTTTGTTGAGGCAACGGAAGCTTCGACGCATTTATAATATTAATATAAAGAATATAAAAATAAAACAATTCATTGTGTCGGCTTTGTTCGACTGGTTACGATAATGATAACTCCTGATAACACGCACGTATCGATACTCTCTTTTACAGCACTGCCTCATATAAAGCGCGGCAATTGGCACCTAATTAGTCTGGGTTGACATCGGTACTGGTCAAATTGGTCCGGATGCCAGACAAAAATATAACAAGCTCGACCCCAAATCTGCCCACGAGCCAATATCACCGGATTAATCATCACCACCAAGACCTGCTTGACACACCACCTGCACTGGGCTTCATACCCCACGGCCGGATCGCCAGCCCCAACTACCGCCAAATTGTCACTTCTAGTCCCACATTAAAAAAAATCAATAACTTTTTTGGATTTATATACAAAAACTCATATTTGAGTTTGTATAAGGCTTGAGAAGAAGGAGGAGATCTCGTGGACATAAGAAATGAACCGAAAGCTCGATTTATCTGAAAATCGATCCTATGCGTGATTATCATGATAGAAAATTGGGTAAATTCGATTGATGCCGATAGCAGATGTTTACTAACTGATTATAAATTACTGATCGGTAAAGTTATTGATTCAATATTAATTACCTATATATTTAAAATGTTTTTTCCATGTTCACCTTTTCTACTTTTAGTAAATAAATAAAAAATAATAATAATCAGAATGACTGAAAATAAATATACCATTCAGATTAAAATTATTTGGTTTATAATTAATAAAACAATTTTAAAAATAAAATAAAAATTTGTCCATTCTTTGTTTATTAAAAACTATTCTCTTGAAACATAAAAACACTATTTCTTTGGGAGTCGGCTACATCCGAAAACCGTTATCAAGTATCTCGAATTTAATTTTTTATATTTTTCCATAACAAAAAACCAATGGAAACAAAACACGCTTTTCATTTCTCCTTATTTTTAGAATAAAACATTTTTTTAAAAAATAAAAACAAACATACCATTTTTGTAAATTATTTTTTAAAAATAGAACTTATAGGAAAATTAATATTTGTCTAATTTTTCATACCAATATATTAATTGCAAGAAAGAGGATTATCTTATCGTAATTGATTAAATTGAGCTTGTAACCCGATACTGTTAAAAAATAGCGCCGTAGTTTCTCACACGTGCTCAAAGAAGAGCCAAAATTTAATAGAAAGACTAAGTGCCCGCTTAGTTGAACCCAAAGGAGAGTTGTCCAACGAGCACTCGCGCCTTTCTAAAACCAACACTCCAAATTTTTTTTAAATAGCCCAGAAGAAAAAAAGTCCAACTGGCCTAGTCAAAGGCCACCATTACAGAAGTCTCCCAAAGGGACGGGAAACGTATCAAACTCTAATATATTATTCGAAAATCCCACCAAATCTCATCAATAGCAGCTAAGACTATCTCAAGTAAACTACTCTTTCTATATCCCGCACCAACCGATATGGACTATAATAAGAAATATCTCATCCAATGGAAGCGACTCCTAATTCACCATCCAACTCCATTAACATCTACTATAAATACATGGCTACCCCCAAATGCATAGTCACATTACCACTCTGAGTAAGATACTCGTATGCAACACATTCGCCCTCTAAGCAGTCTTTTTTTTTCTCTTAAAAAGAAACTGACTTAGCAGTGACTGAGCGCCACTCCACGACCCGACCCCTTTCCTTGTTTTTGCACCAAATTAGACCCATCCGTAGACGCCGCATCCCAAACACAAACAATCCGGTCCAAATTTCACACCACACGCCCACTTCGCTCCGGCTGGAAAAGGTATCATCATTTCTCGGCCGCCCGGTGAACGACGCTCTTATAAATATAACCCATTTCTCGCTATCGACAGACGACTTAACACAAGCAGAGTAACGCACACCGGCCATGATGGAAGATCCGCCAGATCGCCGAACGCCAGGCTCTCCCGACGCAGAAGCAATGCAAGCCAATACGAACGAAGTGGAAGCACTCCGCCTCGTCAATCAACGCCTGATGGAAGAGTTATAACAACTTACCAGACAGATGCAACATCCACGAGGATGCGACACGTAATCTGCAGAAGGTCATGCAACACTTCATGAGGAGCAACACCGGCCACGACATTCTCGAGATGACGCAAACAGGCGTAGTCCAACCAGCCTGTAAGCACGACCACGTCCCGCGAGTTGGGCCAGTGGAGCGATGCTTCGAGGACATGTCAAGAACAAAGAACCGCATCACCCTCAACCAAAGAGCGTGAGAGCAATCGCTGGAGTGGGGGAGGTTTAGAATCTTCAACAAGAGCTCGGGTCAGGAAGGAGGTGGTTAAAGGACGCGCCCCAAATACTATGGACACCTTGGTACAAGAAATCAATCACCTCATCGCCGAGGTGCTACGCTACCCTTCCGCCGGGGCCCGACGCCACAGTGGAGTTATTCGATGGAATCAAAAGATCCTGTCGACCACCTAAATACTTACAAAAAATCAAATGGAGTTACATGGATACGTGACCCCGTGCGATGGCTACAACACACCAAAAGGCCCAGCCTCGCCCGGCTTAATAGAATTCCACCTTCATAAATCTCCTCATTCGTAGTAACTGGTCCACGCGCCGCCTCCCCCACCTCCTCATCTGAGCCGACGCAATGCAAAACCGAAGTTACCATATATATTGATCGCCAAGCGCGCTTACAGAAAGTCCGGTCCTACGCAAAGATTCAACGCCGGAAGTCCTTGAAAATAAACATACCGATGAAAAATGCCTCCGCAATCAATGCTTTCATTGCCGGGTGTTAGAGTGCAAATGAAGGATCCGATGTTTTCTATCTCAAAGAACCCTAAAGCAAAAGCATGGCCGAGGTGCCCGCAAAGCGTGGTGGTATAAACGGCGGCTAAGCCCTCATATCCAAGAAGGAGAGAGCTCTCCACCCATAAAAGAGAAGAGTATACGTATAAACGACGAGGACGAAGCCCCAAAAGACAAAGCGCCGCAGAAACATCCCCAAAGAAAGACGAGAGTTTATCCCCGTGCGCGTGGAAACCTTCGTGTGGATCGCCTCGTCCACCGCTACCTCGGAAGACGACGACGCGAGCCCGCCGGGCCGTTCACTCCCCTAACGGCCTCGGTATCACATGTCCTACATGAAGTACGAACGAACAGTTCCTGAGATGGTCAACTCAAATGAAATTGGATCCCGCCACGAGGACAACTCGGTATCATGAAGTTCCATGTGGACTACATGGGATTATCGCGACCGACAACCGGTAGATACATCTGGGCAGTAAATGGGAAGCATTTCATTACGCATACGATACCGCGCTTTCATATTCAGAGGGTCGCCCGTAATCAGCCTCGCATCAAACCCGTAACCAGCCCCAACTCAACGCCAACGCCTGCCATCTAATTACTCTACATCCAACAACCCTCGAGAAACCATGATCGTTGTATTTCTTCCGCAGAGGAGGTAGCTCAGTCAGCCGAAGGCCCATTCGCAAGATCGTGACAACGGAAATAGGGGAAATAAGGCAGGTCCAACCTGCCACGACTTGACACGTCCCACATTTCGACCGACCGAGGGATGCCAACACCCCATGACTCCACCCTCTTTGTAGTTCGCATCAATTGTGGCCAACAAAACAAAGCTCATCTAAGCCCTATTGACAACCGGCAGCTCCGCCGACATCATCTTCGTCGCCTTTTGATAAAATGGGCATTGGGGAGAGGAAACTCGGAGCCCATCAACACACATCTGTGAGGATTTTCTGGGGAAAAGGTGTTACCTGGTCAATCCCAACGGGTGTCACCCCGAGAGCCCCTGCCGCTTACTCCACAACAACAAGATTTCTAATTGTAGACGCCCCATCAGCCTATAACATGTTGTTAGGAAGACCCTCTCTTAACGCAATAAAAGCCATCCCCTCCGCATACCACATTGATAATCAAATTCCCAACCATACACGGAGTAGGGATGGTCCGAGGAGATGAACGGGTGGCCGTGGAATGCCGCCACGCCTCCATGAAGCGTAGCGGGCCGACAACGTGGATGGACTGCCAACATGCGGAAGAGGAAGCCTCACCGACCCGAGCGCCCTCGTAAGAGCTAGAACCCGCACGCTAGATGACGATCAACATCTCGCCTTATACCGCCCAAGTTACGGAAGACCTCAAAAGCTCTCCTTACCCGCTAGTCAACGTAGACGTTTTCGCACGGCATATACGGGAGGAATTTGCCAGCATCAACATGTCGAACACCACCGCCTTTTAAACCGATCGCAAAACAAGGATCACGCCGTAGTTATCAAAAAAGCCATCAACGAGGGAGGTGTCGGTAAACTCCTCCGTGCAGAGCAATCGTGGAGGTCGAATATCCTCGGTGCGGTTACAAAGTCGCACGCTAGCAAATGGCAAGCGGGCGACTTCAGATCGACTTCACCGACAAAAATAAAGCGCGCCCAAAGCGACGCCTTCCCTCAAGCAAGGATAGATTCCTCATCGTGGACACGGCCCGCCACGGCTTCAAGCTTACGGACGCCTTCTCCCGCTTACAACCGACAAGATGGACCCAAAAGACCAAGAAAGACCCTCATTCATCACAAAGACAAGGAACCCATTTGCTATCGCGCGATTCCATTCGCGACTCAAGAATGAAGCGGTTCACTCCATCGTGTGTGCCGTATGAACCCACGTTCCGTAAGCCAGATAGCACAATGGAGGTATACATGTATCTATTACGCCAGAAAATCCACCACGTACCGACCTTCACATCGCTCATCTCAACGGCTATTTCAAATCCCAAGAAGTTATAACATGAAGCTAAATCCAGCCTGCAGCTTCGGCGTGCCGGGCTCCTCGGAAAATTCCTGGGTTTCATAGTAAACCACCGGGAACAGGCAAACCTGCACAAGATAAAGGCGGTGCTCGACCACGCCGTCGGCCTCCGGCATAGCCGCGGGCCGCCGCCGACAGCGATCGTCGCGAAGCCTGCTCATATCCGCAGCAGTGATAAGTGCCGCCTTTCTTCAAAAGTCCCTCGAAGAAGGCCTTCCAATGGGATGCAAAGTGAAGAAGACATTCACGCATTAAAAACATACCCGAAGTTCTCCAACCCATTCTAGTAAGTCCTATTTGGGGTGGAACTCTCACCTATACTTAGCCGATCGCATTTCTCAACCAACGCTAGCATTCCTGCCGAGACAAAGAACCTGTACAACACCCGCTATTTATTGTAGCTTCAGGCTCGAGAAGCAGCCGGAAGAGAGGTACCCGCGATGGAAAATTAATATCGGCGCCGGTAACCGCAAATTTCCAAGCTCCGCCCTATTTCCGTGCTCATACCATAGAACCCAACGTATCATCCGATGAAGCAAGTATCGCACAAACCATAAGTCTCCCAGTCGATGAAGCGGGCCATAGAGTCGAAGCCGAAGTTCGATATCGATACAATCCGAACCGCGATAAAAGCGATCAAAGTCCTGAACCCACTCGTCATGGAATTCACCCCGACAGAACTTGCTCAGACCACTCACAAAAGGGACGACCTCCCAATTTGGAAACTCTCTGTAGATAGAGCCTCAAATGCACAAGGAAGCGGAGCAGGTCTTATCCTAACTTCCCCATAAGGAATAGACATTGAGTACCCGCATCGTACTGGGGTTTCATACTCCAACAACGGCCGAGTATGAGGCCGTCATAGCAGGCCTCAACCTCGCCCATTCATTAGACGTCGACCAGCTAGAGGTCTACAATGACTCCCAGCTGGTGGTGAGACAAATAGAAGATACTTACGAGGCCAAAAGTGAAAGGATGATTTTATACCTCCGAAAGGTTCGTGACATATTAAAAAAATTCGTGTTGGTTCGGGTCAAGCATGTCCCCAGAGCAAAGAACTCGAGAGTCGATGTTCGGGCAGCGCTCACGCCTCTCACAGAAGACCCGCCAGGTCGACACCTCGCCGAATACCGCAACCCCTCAATCGATCTCTACGGGCGGTAGGTGGTTGCCCAAAGTCGGTCCAAACCACTCGATGGAGCCCATATACTGGGATTATATTATGATCGAAGCTCACAAGGATCTAACTAAAGAAGCTGGCAAAATAAGGGCAGGTCTCGGCCAAGCTTGGTCAATCCACGTGGAAGCTTCCTACAAGCGAGGATTTTCACACCTTTCCTAAATGATCACAGAGAAGACACCGAGTACGTGCCGAGGAGTACACGAGGGCATTAGCGCGGAATCATATCGAAAGCTCAAGTATTGGGTAGGGAAAAGTCTGAGGTAGGGGTACCATCGCTTACAATACCAAAGATGCTAACGACTCAGTCAAGAAACGCAGACCGCCAGAGCACGCCAAGATCTCGCCCCTCGTCAAAACCCTTAACGTCGATCACAAGCCCCCAGCTCTTCAAACGCTGGGGTTCGATTACGTCGGGACCCTGCCCATTGGTAAGTGGTCAAGGCAAATTCATAATCGCCGCAGCGATAACTTCACTAAGCTACAAAGCCGAGCCCTACCACAATTACGAAAGCGTAAGATATGCAATTTTCAGGTGGCGAGCCATCATACGCAGTTTGGTATTCCAAGAGCCTGGTATCGTACGGGTCCGGAAAACAGTTCCGACAACGCCAAATTCCGTAGATTTCGTGTCGGTGCTCTAATAAAAATTACTACTCATCTTCCGAAGACACCCGGCAAATTCAACCGACGTGCCAAAGTCACTATTAGAACCCTTAGAGTCGCCTCAAGACCAAATCGAAGACCTTAAAGGAAATCAGAATACCTCCTCGAGGTACTACGGGCCTACAGATCTGATACGTAAGTCGCAACCCGAAACCCCATTTGCCCCAGTTGAATCGGCAAGTAGCTCGCTGAGGTCGGAATAAAGTCTCTCAATCGAAGTTAAGATCGCTGGAACACAATGACGAAGTTCTTCGTTTAAACTTAGATCTCTTAGATGAAAAGCTACAAAGAATCCTAAAGCCGCACGTAGGACCATCAAAGGAAGACCCGGCGAGGTACTCACAATAAAAAGTCAAACCTAGGCTACATGCCCGGTGATTTAGTCTTAAAGAAACTCCCGCCAAAGAAGGAAGAACCCGCGCATGGAAAATCGGGTCCCAAATGGGAAGGTCCTTACATCAGACTCGAAGCCGTCGCGGCACTACGAGTCTCGCATGCAGGAAAGAAAATTCCACAAAGATACAATTTAACGCAATCATCTTAAGCGTTGGCTCGCGAAAGACGGCTAGGCCAAAGCAAATAAAGCCTTATCGATTCTTATGTGACAAGTTGAGCGCTCATTGATTATTTAGTTAGACATCCAAATAAGTTCATATATAAGATACGTAAAAGACATAATGAGAAAGTTCATATAAAGTCACTCTTATTCCACCTGATACACTGACAGCAATCGAAGTGATGCTGCCTTCACATAATCAAGACAAACAAGCCTCTCAATAAAAAGGAAAAGGGGCAAAGGAGAAAGACGTAATGAAAAGAAAATAGGAGAAGAGGAAAAGTGAGAAAAAGAAAGAGGAAGCAGACAAAGGAAAAGAAAAGAGGGAGTAAGAAGAAAAGATGAAAAGAAAGAGAAAGTTAAGAAGAGTAAAGAGTAAGAAAAGGAACATAAAACAGAGACATCAACAACACAAGAGATGCACCGCCCTCTGCATGCATTCCTAGCACGAAGTTGGGAATAACAGACTCCCATAAAGGGAGACTAGGGAAAACATAACTCCCACAAGCGTAGTGCGTAGACCGCCTTCTCAGATCTCCGTAGATCCCGTGAATTTCACTAGGACTTCGATACTTCATCTCACACCCGCCACGTACTCAAAGCCAAAAGAGCCCAAATAAACTTTAATTTATGAAGCCACCATTTAGTAAGAAGATCAAAGTTCTGCGGAAAACCCGCGAACGCTCCAAATTCTCCATCAATCAACATTAAAGACGTTCGCACCTTTTCAAGAAAATCAGAAGTCGAAGGGCCGCCCGCAAGAGTTCCTCGCCTGCCAGCCACATGGATGAAGCCACCACAGACGCAATGACGGAGCAATATCTGGCTTCGGCACGTGCCACGCCGCGCCAGAGTCGTGACCGGGCCAGCTACACGCCACTGGCCGGAACGCCACCACGGACGGTGAAGCTCATATCTACTTCAGACCGGCCACGCCGCTTCTCGTGATAACAACTAGCTCGGGGCTACTATTGCCACGGCCGTAACGCCACTGGCCGGACGCCAATTATCGGGACGGAAGTTTCGTTTACTCGTGACCGCCACATCGCTTAAGAGTCGACCACCAGTTACATACCTATTGAACGCCATCGCCGAACGCCACCATTGACGGAAGCTCTCATCTGGCTTCAGACAAGCCACGCCGCCAGAGTCGGATCAGCCAAAGTTATCAAGCATTGGCCGAACGCCACCACGACGGTATTTCTCATCTACTGCAGATCGCCACACCGCCTCGAGTCGACTAGCCAAAGTTACATTGTTACCGGCCGAACGCCACCGGCCGATCGCCACCACGACGAAAGCCACTTCCACTGCAGACCGCCACACCGCCTAGAGCTTCCACCAGCCAAAGCTACATTACCACTCCTGGGCCGAACGCCACTTACTGAACGCCACCATTGACGAAGCTCATCTACTCGCACAGCCACGCCGCCAGAGTCGACCGCCAAAGTTACATCGCCACGGCCTGAACGCCACCATCGGGACGAACAACCATCTACTTCGCACGTGCCACGCCGCCTTCGAGTCGTACCGCCGCCAAGCATGTTAATTTCGCCGCTGAACGCCACCGGCCGAACGCCACCACGACGGTTCGCTCTACTGCACCGGGCACGCCGCTTCGTGGAAAGTCACTACCAAAGTTATTGCTACCGGCCGAACGCCACTCTCCGCTGAACGCCACCATTGACGAGCTCATCTACTGCACAAAGCCACGCCGTCAGAGTCGACAAGTCAGTTATCGCTACTCGGGCTTCTAACGCCAATTACCGGGACGAAAGCTCAACTACTCGCGACAAAGCCACGCTACCGAGTCGACCGCCAGCTATCGCTTACTGCCGAACGCCACGGCTGAACGCCACCACGACGAAGCCATCTACTCGCGACCGCCACGCCGCCAGAATCGGTAATCGCCAGCTGCTATTGCCACACCGGCCGGAACGCCAATCGGCTGAACGCCACCACGACGGCAGCGCTCATCTACTCTCGCAGACAAAGCCACGTTGCCTCAGAGTCGACCAACCAAAGTTACATTGCCACTTGAACGCCACTACCGAACGCCACCATTGACGAAGCTCATCTACTCAGACTGCCACGCCGCTTTAGGAGCACCAACTCAAAGTTACATTGCCATCGGCTGAACGCCATCAAGGCCACAACGCTGTAGAGCCCGATAGCCACTCGACGAGCTCATCTACTCGCGACAAGTCACGCCAGCCTTATCTTAATTCGTGACAACCACCTAACACCGAGCTCAATATTTTTCACACGGATGGTTTCACCAACGTTCAAGACACGAAGCTCTTCCTGAAGAAGCTCACGACGGGCTCGCCCAACCGCGCTTCTCGCATCGACGAAAGCTCTTCCTAGTAGCCACACATGGACGGTTTCCTCGCGCCAATCGTTGGCATTGACGAAGCTCCCTCCCAAAGATTCACATGGACGAGCGCTCGCCTCAACAAGCTCATTACTGGACGAAAGCCTTCCTAGCGTCGCGACCGACGAATTACGGATTCAGCCCATCTCGCCTCGCCTAGGCCGTAATGCCCCCAAAGAAGCTCCGGGCCGCCGTAACTTCACCAACGCAGTCTCACCCACTCAGCCCGACGAGCTCAATCCGTTCGCCGCGTCGCCGCAACCCAAGGAATTTGTTCAACCTTGGCGCGAAGTCGACGGAGGCGAAGCCGCCCAAGATGACGAAGCTCGCCGGTAATGTGTCAAGGCAGCCTTGTTGAATCGGGATCACCAAAGAAAAACAGTCAACAAAGACCAAGAATAATTTGATCGAGCCCCGCCTATACTGCCGTGACATCCTGGGGAATCGGGCCGCCGCACGACCAACCCACCAAGCCCGAACGACTTATGGCTCGACGAGCTCAATTCCTCAACTAGACCCTCACTCCGGGCCGATAACTCATGAAGAAAAGCCTAAAATACTACAGGAGAACGCTGCACGATAAATAATGAATATTTATTAAAAGGAGAGTTATATGTCTTCTGGCCCCAGTTCGACAAAAGGAAGCAAGTATACATAGAAGAAAAATATAAAAGTCGATATCGCGGCGTAAATGAATACGTAAACCCAAAGGCCAACAGGTTTAACGACCTAAGCAGGAGAACGTGGCTTCAAAGAAGAGTATCCGGCTCGTGGGAGAATAGCTCGCAGAAAAGACCTCTCGCATCCTCGTCACTTAGGAGATCGAAATTGAAGTCCAAATCAGGGTAGACGTTAATCCATTTTCCGCCGAAAAGCGAGCCACCCGGGAGTTCACCAGCACCGGGCCAAGTCCCCAACTCGCTAATATCAACATCATCCCCCAAGCAAACTGGGGCGATATTTGCCGGTGAAGATCCCCACTGCCATCCGCGACACTCTTCATTTAGCCGCCCGTCGACTCTTACGCCTCGAAGCCTCACGACGAAGCCGCGGCTCAGCGCCGCCTGAGGCCCTCGCACGCCACGGCTACCGCGCTACTTTATCACACCGCATTGCCATCGTCGCATCTCAGCCCTTCAGACTCCCGCAGCCGCCCGATGTGATGAGCCTCATCCCCAACCGCTTGAAGCTCATACCGGAGGACTCGCAAACACCCCAAGTCTTGATCGCATCACCAACATGGAGTCACCCTGACCTTCAGTTTCACCTTCAACCCGCCAAGCTACTTCGAACCACCCCTCTCTACTTCCGCCGAGCACGAGCCGACGCTAAGATGCTTTAAATCAGATTTAAGCCTTCTCCACCTCTTCGGGGCCATACGTCGTGCCCGTTTGCAGCCTAGGTCCGCCGTAAGGTGCAGTCGCCGCCTTATAAACCGCGATTTTTACATGTGCTTTTCTATTTAAGCTCGGGCCTTATCGGATCGTGATCTTCAAATGAGTGGCTACCCGCAATATCAAACATGAAGTTAACATCCAACACCCGATCGCCTCTAAAAACGCACATCTGTCGAAACAGACTTACCGAGGCAACCCCCAAGGGATAGAGCCGTAGCCCTCATCACCGGGCACGCAACCTCCCAAGGTCAATCCTAAGGATCGGACGACATACCCGCCACAAAGTTCAACACAGGAGCGTAGAATCCCTCATCTTCGCCAACTTTGATTCTAGATTTTCCCTTCACGAAGTCCCACCCTTCGAGGAGTGTGTGGCTCAGCACTCTCCTAAGGCGATTCCCAGACCTGCATAGGCATAACCGCCAATCTGCTGCTCGACGGCCCATCCAAGAGACTTCGGGCTTTACAAGAAGCCAGGTGGGCGGAGAGCTCATGATCGCAGGAACCTTGGCCGTAGGGGTGGGATCGCGCCCTCGGCCCGATTTCTAAGCAAGAGATGTCGGAGACGCCCCACTTTCAACCTTGACCGGAATCGGCCGACATCTTCCTCGATGAGCCTCGATGCTCCTCGTTAGCACTCCGAGGCTTCGAGACAACAAGGCTCAACCGACCAAAATTTCCTAGTGGGGAGTGGCGCAGAAGCCCAACGGGAGGGACCACCCGGCAGTGCGAGTGCGCGGCCTCGTTCGCAGAACGCGTATTCTTAATTCGACGGCCGTGAATGCCCGATTTTACCGCTCCGCATAAGACGAGCGTGACATTCGCCAACGCGCCGAAGCTACAACATTATCCCCCAACACTAAAGTCAAGACGAGCACTGGGAAGCATGAGAATAATCTAGGTCAAATACCCGAAGAACCTTCACACAGCAATAAAACGCAGCAAACACTCACTAAGATTATCGGAGGTCCAAGCCACCCGAACGCCAGTGTCGCCCTTTCGTCGGAAGGATCGTGAGTTCCCGCCATACCACTAACAAAGAAGTAACGCCCTTCCATGACCTATGGGAAGAAGGGAGATCGCGGGATCACCGATTCCAGCCCAGAGCGCCCTCGGAGAAATAAAGGAAGCCCCCAGAAGTCTCCTCGGGACCGAAAAGACGGGCGGCTGCAGCCACACCCAGGGACGCCAAGCCCCCCGCTCCCTGTGCCAATAGCCTCACCTCAAAATGCCCCAACCGGCTGGCGAAGCCGGGAAGGATAAACGTTGAAATGCCGCAACCTCTTCATAAAGGATGCAAGTGGGAAAACGAAGACCATTGTCAAAGGCGACCAAAGAAACATACCATCCCAGCACTCCGAGGCTACATAAAAGTCGTGACGTCGTGAGTCCATACTTGACGCTGGGGAGGTCGATGAACGTCGCCAGCTGTAACCCCATCAAGGACCCGACCTTGCTAGGGTCTCACGCCATAAAGATGTCGAACGGCAGATTTAAGGTAATCTCGACCCCCGGATAGCTTAATTAGGTTCATTTTCCCCTTTATCCTTATCCGCGGGAAAGCGAGGCGCCCAGAACACTGCGGGTTCAACCACCTGCCGAACGGCCGGAAGCATCCCTGCACCCGCCCGTAACCGGCAACAACCGGCAGAGTCATCACCAATACGTGAAGAAGAAGAGTTTACCCCGACCATAATCAAAAGCAACGTAGAAACGTTGAAGTGATCCTAGTGTGAATAAGACCTGAAGAAGCTAACCTCGTGAAAATTGCCGTGAAAGACTTCACACTAAAAAGGGTTGCTGTAGAACTCGAGCAAATAAAGTACGATCGCGAAGAGGTCGGGAGGATCAGAGAAGCACAGGACATAGGAGGTCTGCGAAAGAAACTGAAAGAAACAAGAAGAGGTAGGGGAAACAAGCGCGAAAACCCAAGAGTCATCATTATCACAAGACAAATGACGGCGACCAAGCCCTAACTAATCCGTTTCTGTGTTGCACACGTGAAAGTTACACCGATACGAAACGCATGCAGCCTCTCGCCCACGTATTGGCCGCACAATAAGGGGCCGGGGGCAACTACGTGTTTGAAAAATGCGCGTCGGTTCTCACACATCAAAGCCCAAGAAAGCAGGGCCACCCAAAGAAAGCAACGAAGGCCGCCTGGCTTGAACCCAAAGGGAGGCCGGGCTCAACGAGGCACCTCAGCCTTCTAAACCAACACCCAACCCGGGGTCGCCCGCAAGAAAGTGTCCAACTCACGTACCAAAGCCACTATGGTAAGTCTCCAGCGAATGGGAAACGTGCACAAAACCCTGCACAGCTATTATTCCGAAAAATCCCACCAAATCTCATCAATACAAGCGAAGACTATCTCAAGTAAACTACTCTTATATATCCCTGCACCAAATCCGATATGGACTATAATAGCAAATATCCCATCCACGAAGAAAGTGACTCTCTAATCACCATCCAACCGTTGAACATCTACTATAAATGCTACTCGGGCCACCCCGCCGGCTGAAGGTGACACACACATTCTTAGAGGCATACTGTATGCAACACATTCGCCCCTCTGCGCTTTTTTTCTCTTAAAGAACCGATTTAGTATCGGAGTCGTCACGGCACGCCCCGCCGAATCCCTCCTTCTTTCCTTGTTACAGATTAACGTGTTATCGTCTGTAAATCGGCAGATCAACAAATTACAAATGATCCCATCTCAAATCAGACGATCCGTGGCTTCCGCGCATCCCAAATTCACAAACAACCGGTCCAAATTTCACACTTCACACGCTCCAAATTTCCAAGCCCGGCCGAAGCGCATCATCAATATATTAATTGCAGTAAAGAGGATTATCTTATGGAATTGATTAAATTGTTTGTAACCTAATCAACATTTTCTCTGTGCTTGGTTATTTTTTTATTTGCATAGTTTACGTCAAATTAGAGAATCAATTTGATATAAACAATAAGAATAAAATAAATAAATAACAATATATTCGCTGATGTCAAAAAAAAAAGTATAGTCAGATGATATTTAATGAGTAGCGCAGTAGTGGGCCAAAAACAAAATAGTAGATTTGTTGGCCAAGCCCAACCCTAAGATGAATATGAAAGGTAAGATATGAAATTGTTGGGCCCAAAACCCATTCCATTATGACAAACAAAAAAAAAAAAAAACAATAAAATTAAGTGATTTTTTTTTGTTTGAAAAAAAGATAATTTTATTGATTCAAATTAGCAATACATTAAATGATTTACGTAATCAAATTCTGTTTAAAATTTAAAGGATGACAAAGATTCGTGCTAATAACAGAATTTAATCGACTAAAGTTCACACATTTTCGATAAACATAGTTACGACAATACGACGACTTCGCTCTCTACAACGACGACGACAATAATTTGATTTGGTTGTCTCAACAACATGCTTACCACCAATACCACATGGGCAGAACGCCGCAAACAAAGATTCCATTTAAAATTCAATTGTCGTATTAAGACGACACAACCACAAGCCGCATGTAACACCCCAAATTATACGTTAGTAGTTTTATAACACGTTGTGATATAATAAGAAATGCGTATTTTTTGAATTTAGATGTTATGAGAAAAATGATAAAACCTCGAATTACTAAAAGAGTTAAGGTAAAATAGTAAAATGTCACATTAAGGACCTAAAGGTCATAAATGAAGAAGAATATATGCTTAATTAGAAATAGCAATAAGTTGTTGTGTAACTAGATTCATGGAAGAGGGACTAAAATGCAAAAAAATAGAAAGTTAAACAAAAAATGGTAAAGTCAAATGAAAGCGCTATACCTAAAGAAGATATGCCGGGTTTTTGCATTACGCTATCAAATTGTTAAAACCCATGTTGCTTTGTCATAACGCAAGTCATTAGTCAAAATTGAGCGATTCCGCTTGGGAAAGTTAATCCCAAGAGGTGAACCTACAAAAGATAAAGACATCAAGAAGCAAACCTAAACCTGCTCCGGGCGATGTGTGGTGGCACCGTGTCAATGGGTCACGCCAGTCGTGTCAATATATGAATCGTGGTCAACACTGCCGGTCCCACCCGACACGACACAAACGTGTCAACATTCGCTAACCCAAACTCAACCCATTTATTATTCAAGTAAGCGTGTGTCAACACGAATATGACCCATTTAATTTGGATACATTTAAAAATGTAATAAGAATTATACTACTATTCATGCATGTTTAACACAAATAACCTATTAAATTTAACATGTATATTAATTTTATTATTTAAATTATAGGAATTATAATTACGTAATCCATAGCTTAACCTCAAATAACTTATTAAATAGGTTAATTAATTAATATAATAATTAAACTGGTCAATTTAAATACCGTGTTATAGGTCAACACCTAATACGACCAATTTATTAAACGCAGTTATGTCAACACGATTATGACTCAAACACACTATATATCAACCCAAACCCGCGAAAAACCAGGTTGGGTTCGGTGGTCGTGTCAAATTTTGCCGCCCCTAGTTTTTTTGAGACTAGTGAAAATACCGGATAAGCCGTCGTTATCCTCTCGCTTTGGTATGGTTTTTTGGTGTTTAAGTTATACAAGTTTCATTAATCCAAATTGAAAGTGATTCCACCGAAACTGCACTTCTAGGAGAATAGCTCGTAGAAAGAAGAGTATCTCAAATTTGGGACCCATTTGCACCTATACCCGCTTTCAAAGGGTTCTATTTGTGTGAAATTTCTAGTTATGTTTTGAAAATAGAGTAGTCCCTAAGCAGCTTAGACATATCTTTGAGTTTCGGTGCTAATTGGATGATTCCAATTGGAGAAGAACCCTTAGTATTGTAGCTTCAACTGAGTACAAGGAATCAGTGTGTCAATGATTGAGCAGACCCTGGAATGGCTCACAGCCGCTACCAATGTAAACTGGGCAAATAGATCCGCCGGTATTAAAAACGTTTCATAACTCGAAATACGATCCAATCGAAATGATCTACCTCTCTGAATAAAAATATATTTATAGAGAACAATGGACTTGAAGGAAGCGTTATGTCGAACCTCATTGTTTTAAAATAAGCAAAGTTCCACTTTGTTTTGGGAGATGATTTTCTCGCTCTCTACTATAGAACTTTAAAACATCCTACTTATCTTTATACGGCTTTCCAAGATTCGGAGATGGTTTCAATGGTAATGAGCCAGCATAAAAGGAATTGAAGGTAAGTAAATGAAATTGCATATAAATTATAAGAAAGGTTGTTATATGAAATCAGATAATATTAACACGGTATTACGATAGTTTCGATATGAAATTTGATCACATGAACGTAAATACAAGCATGTTTAATATACGACTCCGTGTGTGAATAATGGTTCATAAATATCCCATACGGTCAGCCATATGATTGTAATTATCCATGTATATGAGATATGAAAATTTTGATATCTCTAACTCGGATAAAAACTTAATAAGTCTGATTGTCTGCTTATGTTTTCGGGTAGATGGATAAGTAAGCATGCCTATTGGCATGCCGCAACATACGTATATAATTGGCCCCCTGCTTCGTCATTATATGCCCCGGCTAGGTCATACGCATAATATAGATAAAGATCACTGCTCGTAGCACGATATTCTGCCACATATAGTTCTTCTCGTATCTATTATTTGAATATGCAGCATGACATAAGATAAGATGAAGCCTCTTTAATGTTTATAAAATGTTGAAACACGTAAGACGATACGAAATGCAATACGTAATCAATTCCTAATGATAAGGAGAAGTAATATGTGGGACATGAATAAAATGTTATGAAATATTAGACGATCGCTATAATGCGCGGTCGTCCATAAGCTTATTATCCCACTGTGTTTCATGTGTGCTTACCACGGCTGCTTATCCGCGCACGCATCGGAAGATGACGCCGCTGATAGCTTCAGATACGCGCGCCAACACAACCGTAGTGAGCTCACCCACACGTGAGGTTTGACTTGATTTTGTAAATGTAAATGTAAGATTTTGGAGACGCAAATATAAAAGGTCAGCAACGGCACTCAAGGGCAGGCATGCATACATGACACCGTAAATGCCTCACTACGGCATGGCGTGAAATTTTTTGTATTTAGACACCCTTCTCGACATAGGGCGGCCGGGTCAGGTGCCACACCGCAAACAAGTCAACAATAAAATAACGAAAAAATAAATTAAAAACGTAGATATGTGTGGAAGAACCATTAAGTAAAGTGATTCATTTGAGAAACAAATGGTTGTTTTGTTCATATTTTTAAGAAAATATTTTGGTTCCTCGAAACATGGTTAAAACTAAACTGTTGCTCCCATTGCTATATTACGAAAAATACCAAGAATACGAAGAATACCTAAACGTGATGCTAAGCTTTCAATTGTTTTCTGTAAATCTTCAAAATACAAACTTCAAACATAAACAAAAGATTGTCCTCAAATACACACACAAAGAAAATGGTGTATTGGATTTTTTTTTTTTGAACTTTAATTTAAGTTTTGATAAACTTCTACGAACCATTTTTTTAATTTTGTTTTCACTCTTTCAATAATTTGGTAAAAGTTGAATGAATGATAGATATGTCTATACTTTTCAATGTTTGATATTTGTTTATAAAAATAAATACTTTTACTTATTTTATGTTATTTCTAATTATTTAGCCTCTAAAACGGTATCACTGGGCTACCTGCCTGGTCCATTCACTTAATTGTGGTCGACCGGGGTCGCACTTATCGTATTATAAAAATTTGGCCAATTTCGTCAAACCCAATCTGTAGATTTAGGAACAAGTCGGGCTGCTATATTTTAGCCCAAAAAAACCGGGCCAATTTTTGGTTTGCCACCCTAATCACTAGAGAGATAGGGTAGTCCACAAACAAACCAATAAAAGTGATCAAGTAGTGGTAGGGGATTGGCACATGGAAACAAACGACGTCCCAAATAATTTTTATTTATCTCGAGTTGTCAATGTCAATAGTTGCAACTGGTGATTTGATTGAGTCCGCCTATTCGTTAACGATCAAGTCTTAATCGAGTTTTGCATGTTGATTCCGAGGAGTGATGTGTTCGAGGAGTCCGCCTATTCGTTAACGATCAAGTCTTAATCGAGCTTTGCATGTTGATTCCGAGGAGTGATGTGTTCGAGGTGATATGAGTCATACTCGGGACCCTCTACGCTAGACTCTAGGTCATGCTCTGCGTTAATTCCTTGATGGGGTTTATTTAGCCCTGATCATCCCATTCAAGTGGAAGGGGGACCTAACTAAAAACACATGTGTTGTGTAATATTATTACCTCATAATATAACATTAACATAATTTCTCTTTTTGAAGGCTGACAATCTTGGGCCGTTACTCTCTCTGTCTTTTCTCTTATAGCTTATTTTCCCGCACAAGACGCGAGATTTTTTTATCATTCTCGACCGAAATCACCTGATCCGAATCTTTTTTATTTCATTTTGCGCCCCAATGCGGCTTCAATAAGATTGTGCTTATTTCGCTTTTTTATTATCACATGCTATTCGTCGCCTGTTACTGCTTTATCCGCATGCAAGAATTAAACGTATAGCACATATTTCATCAAATAATATATCAAATTACGATCGTTAAGATGTTTAAAAACCTGATCAGAATATTATAAGCCAATATGTTATAAATTTATAGGCTTTATACCAATTTATTATATTATTAACCGAAATATTATTTAATCTTATATAATTTTTAGCTATTTATATTTAAAATATCGATCTATGATAGGTTTAAATCAATAATATTATTTTTCTTATTAAAAAATTAAATAAGTAGTTAACAATAGCTTCCTCCCCCACCCTAGTCTGTCTTACATGATAACTTTAATAGTATGGACCGACCTATCATACCCAAAGGGGAAGAGTTCATTTCCACAACTATTTTTTTTTATCAAAGTCAATACATTGGCCTAATAAAATGGACCCAAGACGTTTTATACGACTTTAATAAATGGATTATATTCTTAATATTTTTTTCGGTTAAATATAATCATGTTTGAGTCAAATTTATGATGACCTATATAACTCATTTAATAAATATTTAATTATTATATCAATTAATTTTTAAACCAGATGAACTCATTTGACTGAGTTCTTTGTGTTAAATATTGATGAAATATAATTATAATTTGTATTATTTTAAATGATATAATTATAATTATAATTGTATTTTGAATTTGAAGAAGGCGTAGTGCTCTGTATATTGTGGTATGGAAATTCTGAAGTATAGAGGGCGCTATATAGGCTAGCTATATATAACGCAGGAAATCTGATTCTTTGATCACGTCACGGGAGGTAGTGACAATAAATAACATCTAGGGCTCTTTTGAGCCAATGCCGAGTACGACCGCGATGTTCCAATGGAGAAGTAATCACGGTTGATCATGCCGAGTAGTCATATGCTTGTTTCAAGATTAAGCCATGCGTATATAAAGTATCGACTAATTCCCGGACTGTGAAGCTGCGAATGGCACCGTTAAATTAGTTATAGTTTGTTTGATGGTACTATTTGCTCGGATGTCGTATTAATTACAGAGGCTAATCGTGCAGCCAATAAAAACACGGAAGGGATGCATTGATAGATAAAGGTATCAGAGCTATCTGGATTCTTTCTAATCACAATGAAGAAGAATTTAGTCTTTGTGTAATGTATGGTCTAGTCACGAAAGGAGGTCTTATATGGTAATTTATCTGATGCTAGGAAAATCTGATCTGATCACCCAGAAAAATCTGTTAATAATCAACGTAATTTGTTATTATTGACTTGATAATTATTCGTTTTGTGTTTGGGTTATCAAATACAATGGAATACCTATATTGACACGACACACCGAAACGAGAGACTTATTCACGATGACTGCATCAAGACTATCTTTAGTTTTCAAATAAATTAAGAAAAAATGCAAAACATAAAAAGAAGTGAGATAGTTCAAAATAAATTAATATATTTGATTAATTTGAAAATAAATAAAAAATGGACTGCTTTTAGCAAGCATAGAAGGGGCATTGACATAGTCGGCTGTCCTTGGATTTTTCAACTTCTACAAATCATTCTCCTAATATTATTATTATTATTATTATTTTTTTTTTTTTGAAAGATTCTCCTTATATTATTATATATATATATCCTAGACATATTCAAATGAAAATCAAATGAGATATCATCATATCATGTCATTATGAATCGGACTTTGTCATTTTTAGATTTTAATATTCGCATTTTTGTGTACTTAATTACTTTTTTAATTATACCTTAATCATAATTCGTCTATGTTATTTGTACTTGGTTGTATTTTGTATTCCAGTCTAATAGTTGTTCGAGTAAGCTTCTCTTTCTTTCGACCCTATCGTCGTTGTCGCTCTCATGGTTTCGCTATGGTTGATTGACGAATTAATTGATGATTAAAGGGTAGATCGGTTGAGGAGTTTGATTAGAAGCTTGAATACTATAGTTTGGTTACGACTTGGGCTCCACGATCATTGTTACCGTCAGTTCAGTTCCGTTACAAGTCACAAAGATTTAAGTTTTCCTCTAGAGTTTAGAGTAACTTCGTTATGATAGAGACTAGATGAGTTTATGAGTTACGATCCAAGTTGTTTTGATCGATTTTCCTTGTAAGGACGGGTGATATTTGGTCATTCTTTACCTAAAATCATCTTTTTTGTCCTTTTTTATCAATCATATGATCGTTTCCAATAAATCGACATATTGTTTTTGTTGGCTTTTTCCGGCTTCTTACATGGAGTATTATTTTTTTGGATGATTCAGACGATTAAACATTTTTTATCAATGAGAGAAATCAATTCAAAACAAATAACTGAAATATTATGAATTCTAATAATCATAAAATGTTCAAATGTATAGGCTTTATGTCGAGTTAATGCTATTAACCGAGATGTTGTGTCTTATATCAGATTGAATAAATAAGATTTCTATTTAAAAAAAAAAATTAATGGAAATGATCCCAGCCAAGAAGAAGGATTGTGAATTAGTTGGAAAGATTCAGACGATGTTGTGCACAATACTATTCTATTCAACAAGAAAATACAGAGTTACAGAGACACTGTGATTAATTCATCTGAGAAACAAGGAGGCTCAGGCCCCAGCTCCGGCTCCGGCTCCGACGGCTTCCTACAAAATTAACCTCTTTGTTTTTGGGTTTTTTTTTTTCCTTTTCTTTTCTTTCCTCTACATATCTTAAATATGTATACATATGTCTATACACATACATACACCCCCATATCCGGAAAAAGGAAAAAACTAAGCTCAAATCACTCTCTAGTCTCATCTAACAAAAAAAACCTGAGGAAGGTTGGGTAGAGAGTGAGCTGAGCTGAGTGGAGCCCAGCTGAGGCCACTGCTTCACATCCATCATCACTGCGTCCTGTTGAGAGTCCCTCCCTTACATGAATCTTCTTTTTTCCTCTATAATGGTGTGTAATCTGTATCTTAAGCAAAATACACAAAAATGTTTTTTTCTTTTTTTTCTATGAAGAAGAAGAAGATTGTCCGGCCTGATATCCGATTTTGGATTGAATGATGATTGTATATATGCTGAAAGCAGGGAATCGAGGAGGAAGGTGAAGAGAAATCAGAAGGAGAGGCGTTTCGAAGATCCGAACATTTGATCGAGCAAGATCACAAGCGCCATAGCCACCGGAGTATCCATCTCCGGCTGCACAATCAGGCGGAACACGTCGACACCTAGGGCTACTCCCGCCGCCGCCGCCTCCTTCCGCTTGATCTCCGCCACGCACCGCCGCGTCCCGTCGTACACGGCGCAGCTCCGCTGCGAGTACGACCCTTCGATCTCGTACATCGCGTTCCGCCCCCTGCCTCCGCCTGCGGCGGCGCAACCGCCGCTCACTCGCGCCAGAGACTTGGAGCTCATCAGATTCACCTGCTTCCTCACGTGAAACCGCGGATTCGCCGCCGTCTCGCCGTCGTAGACCATCCAATTATCGCCCAAACTCAGCCTCTGCAATCAAAATCAGAAAAACATCAATTTTTTCATGATTCAAAAGCAAAAAAAACAACAAACAACATGATCGCCGCTCCCATACCTTTCGCCGGATGGTGAGAAGAGGCTTGCCGGCGCCGTCCATGAGGACGATCTCCCCTTTATTTCCGGCGACATAGTTGTCGACCCTAAAGACCAGATTCCCCTTCCCGTCGAACACCGTAAATCCAGTACAGTTTAACAAGAGCGACTTCTTCCAGACAGTCAGAACAGCGGCAGTGTCGGCGTCAGTCCCGCCATGGCGGCAGAGCTTCCTCCGATCCGAAGCTAGAAGAGACATTTAGGATACGCATGCGTCATCCCCATCCAGAAAATTGCAGTGTTCTTTGAACCCAGGATTGTATGGCTGTGATATTATGGAAATATTTATAGGGGAGATAGAGAGTGAAAAGAGAGAGAAAGGAGGGCGGGGAGCGCGTGCGCTGTCGTTTTCGACGGAGGGAAAGTGATGGGACGGAAAGAAAGAGTAGGACAGGCTGTCACTTGTGAGGTATGGGATTACATTATTGTTCTATTGATCTTATTCCTTGATTCCAAAATATATTTTTAAACAAAATTTATCAAATTAACATATTTTTTAAAGTAATAGTAATTCTGGACGTTTTTTTTTTTTTTAAATTTTAGTATTTATTTTAAAGAAAAATAATTTATTGATTAAGTAATAATACGTTGATATAAATATATAGTAATTATTAAAAATATAAGATAAAAGCGATATTTAGTTAATGAGTATAATAAAATATGAAAACAATACGTTTAAAAGCGTATTTGATGTGTGTATGATTATAATATATTTTGATACAGTTTTACGTCGTAATAGCAGTAATTGATTTGATTTATTATCTCACGATAATATATATTTTCTTCGTCACAATCGTCCACAGATTATTTTAAAAAAAGCTAACGGATAAAAATTGAGAGGAATTTGAGGTACAAGGTTTTATGGACTTAATTACCATCTTATATTTTTATCTATAAATTTTTTTAAAAAGTTAAAATCATAATTAGTGATTACGGTTTTAATTTTTTTCAAAACCGTAATACCCCAAAGTCATAGTTGATGAGTATAATTTTAACTTTTTTAAAAATATTTAAAACCGTGGTCACCAAGTGAGTACGGTTTTAAAAGTTTTTAAAATTGTGATGACCAACCACATTTTTAATTTTAAGCCTAAAATGCTAGTAACTATGGTTTTAATTTAAAATTATAATCACAAATTACGATTGTGTGATGATATGATAAAAAAAATATTAGTTTAAACATTATTTTGAAGCATGTCTTAATTTAGGATTAATTTTTTTGAAAATAATTATTTTGGGACAAAGCTCTAAGAATTTTATCCCAAAATGATACATTAAAAAAAATACTAATCTAATATGTTTTTTAAAATAATACTCAAACTAATTTTATAAACTATCGTAAAACAATCAGTAATCGATAACTATGATTTTAATTTAAAAAAAATTAAAATCAATAACTATGGTTTTGATGATAAATTTTTATTTTTTTTTATTTTGAAAATTATTATCAAACATATTAATTTGGGATTTTTATTTTTATTTTTTTAAATATTATTTTAGGACAAAAAAGCTATTATTCCCTCCTCGCCTGCCTGTTTATCTTGACTTCTAAGCTAACAATATTTTAAGACTCCGACGAAAAAACAACGATAAAACTTGTGGTTCTCAGACAATCTGCGGTGGTGGATAGGACACCCATCTCTTCCCCCCTTCGATTAGATATTTATTTTATATATATATATATATATATATATATATAAATTTAATTTATTTAAAATAATAGGAAAATTGACTAATTGACAAAGGCAGCCTCTTCCCATTGCACTATAATATATATGGCAATCAAGTCTCCAATGGGCCAATTGAGGACCTTCTTTTAAGCTAAGCAACCAACATGATTCTTCTTCTCCATTGGTTATTTTGGCTTTTTTTTTTTTTTTTTTTTGAGATTTCTGAATTTTCAGTTAGAGTCTCTTAATATAGCAGTCATTTTCTGGTGTTTTAGTCTGGTTTGATTGTGATTTGGGAAGGTAGAGAAGTTTGGGAGCTTCTAGAATAATGGGTTGGATGATGGTAGCATAGTTCTGCTCGGGTATTTTGTAATTTGGCCCGTCACGTGAGCAATAATGGCTGGCAGCGGTTTTATGGGTTTTAGTTGAGTATAATCGTGTTTGGGTCATATTCGTGTTGACCCGTCTAACACGTTTAATAAATGGATCGTATTCGTGTTGATTTCACTGCTTAATTTGGTGTAATTAATGTTTAATTATTATATTGATTAATTAGCATATTTAATAAGTTATTTGTGTTAAATATGGATTATTAATTATAATTCCTATTAATTTAAATAATAATTAATAAACATGTTAAATTTAATAAGTTATTTAGATTTAAATATGTATGGATAATTAATTATAATTTTATTATTTTAAATAATCGAATTAAATGGTACAATGTCGTGTTGGCCGCTGCTGCGGAATAATAAATGAGTTGAGTTTGGGTTAGCGAATGTTGACACGTTTATTATTCGGTGTCGGGTTTGGGTTAACGAATGTTGGCCACTTGTCAGATGCGTTGACAGCGACGAGCGCGACCCGTTAACGCAATTGCCCACGCAGTGCTTTCGGGTATTTAAATCAGTAATATATTAGGGTTTATTTTTTATTCCGTTGTATTTTGTAATATATTTGAAATTGATAGTGAAGCTTTCTCTTATATTTATGGTGTTTTTCGTCAAGGGTTTTCACGTAAATCTTATATTTTTTATTTATTTCGTATTTTTTTATTGTGTTATTGACCATAACAAGTGAATTAATCTATATAGTAAAATATTTAACTATGTTAAAGGAGGACGGTTTTTGGCGTTAGAAATCTCCCCTTCCTATTGTTTAAATACCTTTCCGAATAATTATCTCACTCCCTCAATAAAGTGGTATTTTAATCCGTCCCCAAGTTTTTATTTGATTTAACATGTTTTTGTTGTCGACATTTGCGGCGTATGTCGATAATGGTTTTAAGGCGATTTAGACAAGCAGTGCTTGATGGACGAAGAGTCGCATCAAGTGCATGCCGTCATTATCTTCGTCGAATATAAAATCTTGCCGTATTTTAGGCATATTAGGATTATCTCTTCTGTAAGCCTAAAACCGTTTCTTTTTTCTATTAACTTTAATGTTGTGTCATCCTCTGTATCATTTTAACGGTTTGATTTAAGTGTTGATGTAAAAATATTCTGTTTTGAATCAATAAAATTTCCCTTCTACTTTGTCGAAAAAACTATTTAAATTTTTACATGCATAAACATAATGAGTAGCCCTAGCTATCCATTATTTTCTCTCATTTTTTATTTTTTGATCATTTTTGACTTGAAATCACTCGTTTATATCTCTTTTTATAATTTGTTTGTTTATTAATAAAGTGATTATTCCATACATATTTTGGTTATTTATTTATTTTTTCATGATTTCGTCGTTAACTTGTTGTGGCGTGTGGTTGTGTCGTCTTGTTACAGTGTTTGAGTGATTCAGATGATAAAACATATTCGATTAGGCAAATACAATAAATCAAATAATGGTAATCAATATATTGAAGAATTTGAGTCATAGGTATTATAGTCGTTATAGGATTATCAAATACGCTGTAAAACTGTAGAACTGTGTCATCTTTTAAAGTTTTTAGCAAATTTGATTCTATGTTTATATCAAATACATGGCCAGTTTGAATAAATAAAATTATCTCTTTTTTTAAAAAAAACATGGTAAGTAGCCCTTAAGGACCGACTCAAGTGAGGGGCAAGATGGGAAACGAGGTTTCAACTTTAATTCTTGTAAGAATCGAATACTACAACTTGATATTTAAATGAATAGACGTAAAAAAAAAAAACACATGTTAATTCTCTAACGTTAAATATCTTCTCTCTCTTTTATTTTTACAAAAATAAATAAATAAATAATTATCTATATAAATCGAGTTTCAAACAATAATTTGTGATTTTTTTTCCTATTTTTGACATGAAATCAACATATACTTGAATTACATAAATTTATTTAATAAAATGGATTCTTGTGTATTCGGATTATAATTTGATTTTTTTTTCGTGTTTTCGTCATTATCTTTTTATGACGTATGGTTTTATGTTGTCTTGATACGATGATTTGTTTGTCGTTATATTATTACGATGTTCTTCCGAGTGTGGATGGTCGAGCGATCATCGTATTCGATAAGTATGGTCGTTAATATCTTGTAAATTAATTAAATGCAATATTACAGTCATTCTGATTATTATGTCAAAATGTACAGCTTTATGTGGATTAATTATCTTGTCTGTGGATATTCTTGCATTATTTATAATTTTTAGCGAATTTAATTATATGTTTTTATATAATATATTACTAATTTGAATAATCAAAAGTTTTTTTTTTTCCAAAAATATAGTGCTAATGTCAATTTTTTTTTTTGTAAAAAAAAAATCAAGTAAATTTGTGAGAGATATTCGATATGAGGTTTTTTGAAAGCAAAGGGACATGAAAGTTGTGGGGCGGCCGGGAAGGACTAAAGATGAGGCGACAATGAGAGGGGGTGGGTGGGGCCCAGTGTTTTCCACATTCAATTTGGAAAACATTCTCCAATAAAGAAAACATTTTTTTTCTTTTCTTTAAAAGTTATGACTGACAATTCAAAATAAAACGCCATGGATTTAGACAGCGTTGAGATATGAATTAATCTCATTTGAAGAAATGTTAATAAATAGAGCTGGCAGTGGGGTGTGTGATCCACAAAACGTAACATGAATTAGACATCATTTTTATAAGTTTAAGTTGAGTATAATTATGTTTGGGTAAAAATCTTGACCGGCCGTACTGGCGAGTGTTAATCAGCTGCTTGAATTTGAAAGATATTGTCATAGTTTAATTGTGTGTTAATTAATATTTAACGTAGATTAATCCCATATATATATATTAGTTGTGGTAAAGTGAATATGATTACGAGGAGGAGAATATATGTCCATAGGGTGTGTCATATCTATGTAGGATATGGGAAGAAACTATCTTATTTATATAAGTATGAGTTTTTAATCGAATAGACGTTTAAAATCGTAGGAAGCATAACGTTCACACAGTGAACAATATCTATATGATTGGGTCGAGTCGTTACAATTATCTCAATAACTCTTATTTCTCGAGGGTTCATCAGAGATATTGTGTGTAGAGCGCCTTCGTGCGTGCATGGAGTAGGTCGACCTACTTGTCTCGCTGTTAGGGAATCAGAAGCACCCTCTTTCATAGTGTAGGGAAGTGGTGACTTGCCTCTGGTTAACGACTATAAAAGCTATGACTGATTGACACGTTATACTTGATCGATGTTGGCTCTAGACTTTGAACAGGATGGTGAGCTCTTAACTACCAAATTAATAAATGGGTTACACATGTCTAATCATGTTACACATTTACTAATTGAGTTATGTTTGAATTTGGTATTTATGTCCCATTTATTATTCATGTCGTGTTTGGACTGACGAATACTGTAGATGGCTTATTATTGATACGACTCGTGAACATGAATTGTCACCCCTATATATTATTTTAAAATTAAAAGGGCGGAGTAGAAGGGTGGCGCAATGTGTAACGAGATTAATTAACACGGAATCAATCAAAGGAATAAATGTCTCAATTCAGAAAACAAAGTAAAACAAAAAACTTTTATTTTGATCAATAAATTGATAAAAGTTCATAAAACAAATCACCAAGCAATACATTTATACACTTATGTATAATAGGAAACAAAATAATATCTGAAACAATTATAAGAAAAAATATATATATATATCTCAAACAGCAAAATAAAAGGGGCCTCGTCAAAATCTTAATCCGCCTCGCCTCTTTACGCTTTTATCCCAATTTTGTCGTTTTAGAGCGTTTTTTTAATGACGAGGGTGATTTTGGTCATTTTGACTTGGAAATCCTTTACGTCTGCTCCCATTTTTGATAAAGTGGTTCTTGTAAATACAGGATTTTTAATTTGTTTTCATATTTTTGTCATAAATCTGTGACTTTTTGTGTGTGAATGATATGATTGGCAATAAAGCCCAAAGTCGATCAAGCGAAACTATTAAATAAAATCTTAGTTTGCTCCAATATCTTATAAAGCGTGCTCATGCTCTGTATTCGTAGTTATCGTAAAATTATGAATGTATAGAACACAGGCAAGATGTTATAGTATTATAAGCAGAATGTTGCATTAAATGCTTTTATAATTTTAACAGATTTGATTATATGTTTTAAATCCAAATATCTGCGTAGTTTAAGATAAAAATATATATATATAAGACACGTATCAGATGAGGACAGATAGGTTTAGAATCAATATATTTTTTAAAATATATTATTTCAAAATAAGTGTGATAATTTATGCAAAACAAAATAAAGATTTTGTTGATTTGATGAAACATTAGACGTGAAAGGATGGTAGCACTAGACCCGTCCACTTCCACATAATAGTTGGGAAGGAATTCGATTCAACAAACACTTTTCATGTTAATCTTTAACTATTCTTTTCTTTCTTGTGGTTGAATCTGTCATCATATTATTCCTTCCTCATCCCTATCTATCTTTATTCCTCCCTTCTATATATTATTATTATTATTTATTTATGCATCCCCAAATTCTTTTCTCCAAGGTCGGTTGGTTATCTCATTGTTTTATATATATATATATGATTCTACATTCAACCAAATTAAAATAATATCTATCTTGTGTTTTCTTCAGCTTCTTATTGACCGATCTTTCGTGTTGTGTAAGTGAGTTTGTAGGTTAATATAGACTCGTTCGCATACGGCTTGTGTAGGAATATGTAAGGTGGATTGTGGGAGCCTCTTTTTAAAGTGGTCCGAGTTTGAACTCTGGGAATATAGTAGTGTTCTGTGGTAGAGTTTTATCGTTCTTGTGGTCTTTCCGGTTTGAATAAGGATTAGTCTAGGTGTGGTATGAGCAAGCGTTTTTAGATGCGTAATACGTATCTACTGGAGATCATATAGTTTAAAAAAAAGGAATATCAAATCTATGTCCAGAGCGAGATAAGCTTTCTTCTACATGTTTTTAAAGGAATATATATATATATATATATATATATATATATATATATATATATATATATTTATTTAATTGTGGAATAGATCAATAGATCCGTGATATGAATTGCCTTTAAGCCGTAAGGGTAAAATAATATTGAGTTAATATAATAAATCATTTCACCTGACTTATAAATTGTGTCTCATCATTTAGAATATCATGACTTTGGATTCTTGATGTCTTGACGGCTTTACAATTTGATATATTGATTGATTCGTTGTTTCTTTGTTTGAATCGTCTGCATCTGAATAAAGCGTCGTAATAAAATGATGAAAAGCAATGGCATTGTATATAGTCGAGTAATAGTAAATCTGCAGTAATAAGGCGATGTGTGAAAAATAAAATATAATGTTGATGGAGCTTATTTAAAATCGTACACTTTTTATTCTTTGAAGATGAAAGAAACTTGATAATGTATTTAGCGATTTTATCTTGTTAGATCAATTAGATCAAGACGCGGACAGTAAGGAAATAGTAAAACTAATTGTTTGTAATACTTTAAAATGGATCATTTGTATATGTTTTTATTCAACAAATTATAAACTAAATTGATCACTTTGGAAAAATAATCATTGAGGATGACATATATAAACCAAATTATAATTACTTTATATTTGAGAAACTAAAGTCAATTTCTCTAAATATCATGATAATCATGAGATTATGATAAGACATCAAGGAAAAGGTTTTCTTTTGGAGAGAAATAAGATCTAATAATGAGGGCTATATTTGATGGGGTTTAAGATTTTAATTTTCGATCTTTAGTGTGGTTAGAATAAAAATTGTGTTATTATTTTCATCAAAGAAGCTATCTCTATTGAAAATTCATCAACAGATATTGAGATTATCTTATTTGTATTTAATTATTTTATTTTAAATGAATCAATTTAATGATAGGTTAAATAATATAATGTTGTTATCAGCTCAGAGAGATAGAAAATGTGAAATAAAGGGTGGAGTGAGCATGTATGATTATGAGATTAATAGCGAAAATAATGATTAAGAGTACTCAAATCTTTGATAATCAAAAAATAACTTAAAATATACAGAATTAGAATCACCATAACATCACAAACAAACATGGAGTGATCAGAATATGAAACATATCAGGACCAAGGCTTTTATTACATATGAGCGAAGTCAAACATGGCTTCATGAAAAGCTAGCAGATTAACATTGATAAATGGAATTAAACTTATAACGACAAATAAAAAACATTAAACAGCAAATAGATGATAAAAAAAACAAAAAAAAATAAACGTGTCAGTGTAAATGATGATGTAAATGGCAGCATAACTCAATTAGATGAGAAAAAATATGAAAAAAACAAAGATAATCAGATCAGATGTAAAAGAAACCACTTAAAATACGAGGGAATAAAACGATGGGGATCATCTGGGTTTATATCTTCTTCTTCTTTATTGCTTTAATTCTTGGGCGGCACTGATTATATTCCATAAGCACATACCTTAAATGCCATTTCACGTGAATGTCAAATCACACATGTTTCCAGTCCCATGGTTTTTAAAAATAAACAAATAAAATAAAATAAAATTTTCATTATTACGATTATGCCCTTGTATGAAATTATAATTTAAAATAACTTCATGTATATCAGGAAAGTTTGACGTAAGCTTCTAGAATTAAAAACAAATTGTCAAATAATATTTTAACATAATAAGATAGATCCTTAAATGGACATTTTAAAAAAAATATATATAAATTAAAATATTCATCCCATTGAATATGATTAGATATCAATTTATATACTTGGTGGTATCTTCACCTAGATATTTTATAAGTCAAAAACTTGTGGCCACCAAATTTGACATTTTCTATTTATTATAGTTAAGAATCTTTCTTCCCTATACAAAATATTAAATTAAATTTTTGTATCACCGTACATTATCATTAACAAGGACGATTGATATCACATCCCACATCGAATATAGATTTATTTTAATTTAGTAGATATATTTTAAAGTCGTGATGATATATTAGGTCAAAAACGGATGATATCTACATAGTTAAGTCGAGTTGTTATGAATAATATTAGAGTCAGGTTCTTGATCCCGATGTGGGTTACATTTCTTTAGATGCATATAGGGAATGTTTGTGCAAAGATTGTGCTTTCATGATTTCGCGAGAAATAATGAAGAGCGTTACTAGCATGGGGAGGCGTGTTTGTCACATCCATATAGATATGGGAGAAGATTTATCTTATTATATAAATATAAGTTTCCATGACTTCAATAAACAACTTTAAGCTACTGAGATTTTTAGGCGGTTTGTATAGCGGATAATATTTACAATATTGAGCCGATCGTTACAATTGAGGTATCTCCTAATTTAATCGAATATACAGTTTGAGCAATGAATATGTATGTTTATTAATAAAATTTTATCGCAGCCCAGTCTATAGCGGCTTTTATAGTGATTAATTACGAGTGTGATTTGAGCTTAAGGCGTTTTTATGTGTGTATAACCCTGTTTAGGATAACTCATAGCCCGATAAAATAAAAATAAAATATTTTTGTATTTAATTATAGCAATAATAAAATTATTGAACTATCATTGGAGAATTTGTCTCGATGAGTCATAAGATTTATATGATTAGAGTACACTGTTGGGACGTCTATCATTTATGAAAGACTTTTTGAACAGTTTTTTTTCAAATATGATTAGCATGGAGACGTCTCCTATTTTCATTGGTAGTTTTCTTTTGGCTTTTATCTAGAGTCAATAAAATAAAGGAATAAATAAATAAGATGGTATGTAATCTTCGTCTCCATAAAAATAAAGTTTTATATTTTATAATAAATTGAGGCAATATTTTATAAAATTACAACTTTAAATAGAAAAACATTTTTCTAATCTAAAAGACCGATATGATAGGTGGTAAAACATTTCAAACTTAAGTACAACTAGGGGTGTAATTGAGCCCGGGTGGCGGAGTTATTAGGCGAGGCTCGGTTCGGGCTGATTTTAAAGTGGCTCGGCTGATGCGAGGAGCATTCTGGTGAGTCGGGCCAGGGTGCTCTCGAGGGCTCGGCTCGTTTAATAATAAACGAGTTCGGCAGAGCAATGGCGAGCGTGGCTTGGTTCGCAAATTGGCTCGACTTCGATTCTGACCCTATTTAAAAGCGAATGTTAAATACAAATAATTGACATATAATTAAATTCTTACAAAAGATAAGATGATAAAAAGTTCGATTAACTTGATTGAAGTTTCGGAGTTAAAATATTCATATGTCATTTGTAAGAAAAATTTTATTTGTCGTAGTCTGCCGTGTTCGCGAGCACATTGCGGGTTTATTCCGCGAGCTGTTTACGGTGATGAGTCGAGGTTTGAGGGTGCTGTTCGGCTCATTTAACCATCTGACTTCAAATGATGTCGAACAAACCGGTTTAGCTTAATAAGCGAGTTCGAGCGAGCTTCTATGGCCAGAGACCCAGACATTTCGACTTGGTTATAGCCACAAGTCTGTCGCAATTTACCGTGGAATCGATGTAGGATCCCACCCCTAGATAAGTCGAATATCTGCGGACGACTCTCGCTCTGGAGAGCTTTCACTTCGAACTCTCTCTTGGGACGTGGAGATTTCAGTAGCTTCAGCCCCCGATAGGTCTGGCTACAATAAGAGAATTTCGACCCAAAACGATCGAGATAGGGTGGGAGAACCCTCTCAAGCTTAAGCATTACTATAATTTTGTGTGAACCGATGATAACTTTACATCTATATCTAGTATTAAGCATTCAAACATTTCTTAAGTATGTAATGCATTTAGGTTTCGAGAAGATTCCATATAATCTCATATGGGATTTGATATCATTCTAACACCATATATTAGATTCTATAATTAATCATATAAATACTATTTGTGAAGGTTCCCTTGATTTCAAAGTATACAATATTCAAAAGGGTTGGAATGTTCACCAATAATATTTATATAGAGGGAGAATTCCATTTACCAACCCGAACACGATACGAATAATAAACGAATTAAAAATAACATATTCAAACATGACCCAATTAGTAATCGTATAACATGTGTAATCTGTTTATTAATTTGGTAATTTAAAATAATATAAATTAGAATTAATTCATCCATATTTAACACAAATAATATATATAATGGACAATCTAAGTTTAAATATTAATTAACATAATAATTAAGCATTCGAGGTCGTTGTTTTTGTGGATTAGCGTGAATATGGCCGGCAACGATTAGTTTCAGCGGCAGTATAAAAATGCGTTATCGAGTTTGGATGGAGTGTCGAGATTTTTGTATCGGGGCCAAAATAGCCTTTAAACCATATGAGTCGGAAGGGGGATATATGAGCAATATTCTGCATTGAATATATTATATTCTGAAGACTCACAACTTCAGTAGTGAGTTAGAAGCCATGAGATAACACAATCATCTTATCGACATATTCTATGGTTGAATTCCATTAATATATTAAGCTAATAATATCATAAAAAATTAAGTTTATTTAGAAACAAAGGTGAAATTTGTTTTTCTTATCTTGAATATAACTTTTTGAAGCTTGTGCTGAATAGTATTTAATAGCATTAAGTATTAAGAAGTTGTTTGTTTTTTAACATTTAGATGTTGTTTAATAAATAATTTATAGAAATTCATAATATTTTTATTTTTATGAAATATATTAATTTTAATGTGTAAAGAAAAAAACAAATATAAAAAAAAAAAAACAAAAAATCAAATGTGAATGGAGTGGGTTTGGGAATTTTATCATCCCTTTAGTTAAAATTTTAAATGAGATAGGTTTAAAAATTGAAGAAAGATAAATGGCAGGAATTGGGATGGGGCCGTCCACGTCTAAATAACTAGTTATCAAGTCAGTGTTGGGATGTTTGATTATAGTAGCTTCTTTTGATGATTGGCAATGAAGTTTTTCTTTATTTTTGTGAAAATGAAACTTTATAAATAGAGAAAAATAGAATATTTTCATTTTTACATTAGAATCTTTTTTAAAAATCGGTAATAAGTAGCGAAATTTTAAAAAGCAACCAGACATCTTGAGAAAATTAAATTCGATTTTATTAAGTGGCAAAACTCTTTTAAGTCTTAAACAATGAATAAGTGGGAGAACATAGCATATGACCTTCCACTACAAGATAGGGCCAGTGCAATTTGATGACTGAGATGTAATAGAGACAATCCAGATAGAGGCATGCCCAATAAAAATAAAAATAAAATTAAAAATTTAGAATTTAAAAAAAAAAATAAAATAAAATAAAAATGAAAACCCTGATAAGGTGATTTGTGAAGAGTTTTGGTGTAAAAGAAGATGCTGAAAGAATGGGGACCAGAGTGGCACCAAAAAGAGTGTGTGAACATTATAAGCAAATGAAAAAGCAAAGCACATGGTCCATTCAGTCATTGGGAACTAACCAAAAAAACTTTATAAGAAAGGAGGGTTTTTTGACCAGAGCAATTGGTCATTTCAGTCAATTTTTAGAAGTTTG
The DNA here is from genome assembly GCA_016808115.1 of Tetrastigma voinierianum. NCBI lineage: Eukaryota > Viridiplantae > Streptophyta > Magnoliopsida > Vitales > Vitaceae > Tetrastigma > Tetrastigma voinierianum. The sequence goes on from JAEQBH010005047.1 coordinate 130,074, forward strand.
AAAAAATAAAAATGTTTATTCTATCAGTAGTTACATCAAGCGATTCGACACTATCAAGACTGATGTCTACCGAGATATATATATCGATATTTAAACCATAAAATAAAAATATAGAAGATGTAAGAAGATAAAATCTACTACCCACAAAAAGATAAAGATGGATCATACGGTTGGCAAGCTACGTTTATAGGGTTATTCGAAGGAAGGAATTTTACTATACATCAATTAGGTTACACGAGACAAGACTTCACTTTTTTCATAGTCGTCTTCTTGTAACTTTTTTATACTAAAACATGGAAATAAGCTCGATCCCTTTATTCTCCCATACAGCGACATCTGTTCCTTCTAAATAAGAGTATCAGCATTCTTTAAATGCGTGAGAACACAGAAAGCGTCATAACGGCAAATTTATCTTTATGTGTGAATATCTTCTCCAGCAAATCTCCTTTTTGGGTGTTCAATGTTGTGCATAAACGGGTTCGTTCCTATTTAAAGGCCTCTAGGAGATCTTCTCTTCAAAAATTTATAGCTACATGTTTCCTAATCAGTCTCGGCCATACGGCCAAATATGATTTCATTCCCTTTTCATCTTAATACGATATCTTATTCTTGTAGAAATCTCATCAAATAAGATCCAATTTTCAAGATTTAATCCACTCAATATTACCCAACATCCTTCTCTATTTTTCTTTATTCATCTCAAAGAATATTAACTTATGATTTTCATAATATTAGTCCTAAAATCGAATGTGACTAAATAAGGTAAGTGGTGTCACACAGTTTGTTCTAACATCTCATATGGCATTGGAAAACATAATTTATTTTTTCTTTAAGATTATAATAAAACATCTCAATAAAAGTGATGTTTTTTGAATGTGAAAAATGCAGGCAGTTAGTGCATATAAAGAAGACTCAAGAAACTTTAGAAGTCGTATTATATGGCCAATTCTTATATTAGTCGAAAGAGATCATAATGATGATGGCAAACATTAAGTATGATCTGATTATGCTCCCATAAGTCAGATTTGAAATCACATTGATTAAGTTAAAGATGGACTCGAATAAATCTATCCAAATGTTAAGGTGGTTTGAGTAATGATTAAGATGAGTGCTTCTTTGACTTTTAATTTTCTTAATCATCTCCCCCCCTTTTTTTTTGTGCGTGTATTCATTACTTGTTTCATTGGAAATGGTGGCTGAGAATTTTGAACAGGGTAAGTTTCCCAAATAATTATTAACTTTAATCAAGAATGTGTAACTCCTTTTGCCGACATAAATTTTCAATTTAATTGGATAAATCTACTTTTTAAATTTCTAATGAAATGATAGTTGCCTTTTTTTAAATGTTGTATGTCGTATTCAGAACTTACATCAACATCCACCCAAATAAATAATTGATTCATTTCAGATTAGGCAGTATTAAGAAGGTAATTGAATTTTGTAGGGATTTTGGGAAATTATCCTCTTTGAGGGGAAATGGTTAGAATTTTGTAGTGTAAGAAACTATTGGGTTTCTAGGGCCATAGAGCATACATCATGCAACGGAAAAACAAAAAAAGATCGGCTCAAAACTTGATTAGGGATCCATGTGATTCGATTAAATGGTTTAAGGATAGAAGAATATCTTCTTCTTTGCATCGAAAGATTCTTCTTGAGTCATGCGTGTACAGCCTTTTTTTGTCGTAGAAAGGTTTAGCAAGAGTGCTCGCATTACCCTTTATAACTATCCACATGAATGAACCTTTTGGAAATCTTGAGAGGGACAAGTATGCTAGCACACGGGTTGACTTTCCAAAACCCTAGCTACCTCTCAAAACGTGAATTAATGATGCCACATGAGGATCGCTGGAGTTTAAATAATTTGTACAGGGTTGGTTCCCGGCAGATTATAAGTGTGTGACCCTGTAGTTCTGTATAAAGTTAGTAGTGAGTAGAGGTGGAAATTTACGCCGGCCTTAGGTGCTTGGAGTCCTCTGGGGTCAGGAATTCGAATTTAGGTACATTAATTTCAATGGCAAGAAAAAACCAAGCCAAAATTGGCTCAACTCGATTTTAACTTGGCGAACCCTCTAATTTTTTTGGCACATAAGGCAATTTGGCTTGAGTACCAACAAAATTAGGGCCGAGGAGCCATGTCTTCTTATTTTATTGACTGAGCCAATCTTAGCCACACCTAGTGTTGGCTTGATTCGGCCTAATATACAATGCGAATTGCCACTTCTAGTAGTTTCGAGCTCACATATTATAAAAGGCCTCTAGCAAAGCATTATGACAATCGAAATTATGTGGATATCCATAGTCCAACAAAACCTAATCCATAGTGAACGTCATAGTCCTTTTGTCACTTGATATCCCGATTAAACACAAGACATGGATTAAGTCACCCTTTCAAAGTTCGATCATGCAATTTCTCGACCTCAATGTAAATTGATAATACAAAACATTAATAACCTTTATTAATTCATTCGAGCACAGTCATGCATTTTCTAGTCTCACATTCTACTTATGTCCCTCCATGATTTGTGCATGTTACATGTGCACACATTAGTGATGTTGAACTGTGTCAAAACATATAGCTTTCTCATGTAAGATGATGGGTATGAAACTCATATATTTTAAGTCTATTTTAATGAATATTAAAAGACTTAAAAGTTCAATTTAATGCAAAAAATTAGCAAAAATTTTCACCCAGATTTATTTTTTGTAGGAAAATAACGAAAAACAAAGAAAACAACAAGAAAAGAAGCAGAAAGCAGTCAAAAGAGAAATGCCGCGACATCGGCTGAAGAATGTCATGACATCATAACAGAGTCACGACATCGGGTAAAAAATGTCGCGACATCAATTCAAAGTTGCAACATTAGCGGAGCAATGTCGTGACATTGGTTGACTAGAGTCGTGACATCGGCTGAAGTGTGCAGAACATAAAAGTTCAATGTCGCGACATTGATATTGAATAAAGCTGCAACACCGACACCAAAATAATTTCAGAGTCGCGACATCAAAGTAATGTTGTGACATTGACATTCAAAGTCGCAACATCAAAAGTTGAGCCACGACACCATAGTTGTAATGTCGCGACATCAACCACGACATTAACGGTGACATCAGAGCAATGTCGCGACCTTGTACGGACAGGCAACAAGCAAAGTCGTGACATCAGCGGCAATGTCGCGACATTAGTCATGACATCAACCACGATTAGGGCATAAATTCTGGGCTTTTCGAGGTCCACATATTTCTTCCCGTTTTCAGGGCCCAATGATTAGAACCTATAAATAAAAGCTCCTAGGGTGGAGTGCGAGGGGATTTTCAAACCTTTTCAGCCAAATTTGAGCTTTTGTATATATATTATTTTCTTTTCTTTGTTTTCTTTCCTTTTCTTGATTTATTTTTCTTTCTTTTTAGAATTAGAGTAGCCATTATGAGTTGAATTGTGGAGTTGAGATCATTATATATCGAGTTTCATTTATGTTTGAACTTAAGTGGAATGCCCAAAATTTTAAAATCCAGTTTATTTAGTTTTGATTACCATTTCAATGAATTTTTTTGATCAACTAGTCATTGTCATTTGTGATCTAGTTATGAAAGGCCGAGATCCCTCTTGGAAGGAATTTGATGAATTGATGATTGTTTGTAGTATTAAATGATGTTTTCGGTATGAAAACTATATTGCTTTAATTGATACTACTCTTGTAATGAGATGTTTTGAATATCAGTGTTTTGTACATAGAAAGAGTTGTATTTGTGCTCTAATTTCTAGGATCCTTTTAAGTGACAGGATGGAATTCTCTAAGAGCAATGAAACGATAACTTAGGGGTATATTAGGGTGATATTTTTAAGACTATTGTACTCTAAAAGTGTAACTACAGTGCATCTGAGATGATGTTCTAACCTACGACTTTAAGGTTCCCTTAAATTTGTGATAAAGGAGTGTAATTCGAAAGGACTAAGGACCATTTGATGATGTATCATTTTAATGTTTAGAGGTTTCATCTCAATTTGGTAGAATAATCTCGATCCCTTATTAGCTACGATTCTAATCAAGGAGGGATAGTATTTGATTTGAATTGATGGTTGATGTACCATTTGCATTGGAAAAGGCTTGGTCTATGGGAGTAAGCAATTTTTAGTCCTAAGAAATGGTTGTGAAGTACTGGTTTAAGAAAAACAACTAAATCTTATAGAGGATCAAATCCTAAAAGTAGTTATTTAGACCAATTGACCTGATTTAGGAATATGGTATGCTAAATAGTGAAATGTATAGTGTTATGAGGTATTCCAAGGCTATGCTATTCTGCTTTTGGACAAATCCAGGATTCATGTAGAACCCCGAAAAATTTAAAATTTTCTAAAAGTATAAAATTACATAATAAAATGCTGAAATGACTCAGGGAAGCCTAGAAAATTCCTTAGAGCTTGGATAATGAAAGCGAATCTGCGCAGTTGGAGTCTAAAGTCTCCTGAAAATGAGTAACTCGGAAAGAAGTTTATTCAAATTCCTAGGTAGTGGGAATTCTTTATGGTTACACCCAAAGTTAGGTATCGAGTAACGCAGGTACGAAGTTTTTAAAAATACAGGGTTAGGAAATGGCTTGAGTTAAATTCATTTAAAATAAATTGAGCTGACGAAAATAAATTATTTTTGGGACGAACGAACGGACGGATCGTGGGCGTGTGGCGATGGAGCCCCGTCCAACTTATCGCTAAATGGACAAAAGAGCGAAAAAAGCTCATTTTTGGAGGGGAAACGGCAGTGGGTGTGAGAGAGTGAGAGGGGAGAGAAAACTTCTTCCTTCTCTCTACGATCTACGAAGATCGAGTGGTCGGAATCCGTCGAGCCAAAATTTAAAGTTCATCTACTCGACGAGGGCTACGTGTGGGTACCGACAACACGTAGTTTCACCGAAGATTTCGGGTTTGGGAAGAAAATCTAGTGAGAGAAGTTCTACCTTCTCTCTAAGATTCTGTGTCCCGACGGCTCGGTTTCATTAGGGCAGACTTAAGTCAAAGTACTCGTCGAGGGGAGCAGCAGCGTGGACAGAAATCGGGGTACCGTCTAAGATTCGACGAAAGTTCGGGAAGGCCGTGAGTCTCGTGTCTTCGGGACTCTAAAAGTTTATCTTCGCTCTAAGAGGTAGGGAACCTTCATACTCGGGTTTATATTTCATCTAAATGCTGTCTTGGTCTTGGTTGGGCCTGGGGCTGTTTGGATTAATGTTTCCAGAACACAAATCGTATTCTTGATTTGAAGTTGTTTTGTTAAGTTGATTTTAGTGAGTTTAGGACGGAGTTTTTGTGCCATGTTTATGGGTGAATTGTGGACTCAATTGGGATGGGTTTGTTCTTAGGGTGATTGAAAGGGTTGTTTAAGGATGAGTTTAGGTAGGAAAAATACTGTCTGGGAGCTTTAAAGGCAGGGACAACGATTTCATGGGTTTTCACTTGGCTTCTTTGCTTGATCCTTTGTTCATACTAGGCCTCCAACTTCGGACGACCATAACTTTCACGTCCGAGCTCCATTTTGGGTGTTCTTAGACTCTATGGAAATCCCTTTGAGTCTAGAATCCATCCATATATAGCTTGATAAAATTTGAACTCATATTCAGTCCGAAATTTATGAAAAACAATAGGCCTGGCCCGGTGCGTCGATTCTGGATTCATATGAGGCCTCTAACTTTGAAGCGTATAACTTTCGTTCGAGCTCCATTTAGAGGTGTTCTTGGATTCTATAGGCTATTTGGAGTCTAAAATCTGACCATATGCTTTTCAACGGCAGTGGTGCTCACATCATTGTTCGAAAGAATTGATTGTTACAACGAGTGTGCTAATTGTTAGTTATTGTGGATGTGAGGAGTTGTGTGTCTTGAAGTAGTATTACATGGCGGGTTAGTAGAGGCTATCTTATGTGCATGATAAGCCATGAATTAGCCTAGGAAATGAGGTGTGTATTCACTTTTCATTAGTGACTTGATAAAATCTTAACACATGTGATTGTGTGATTGATTAAATGACATTTCTTGGTTCAGAGGTGTCGTAGCGGATATCGATATGTGTGCTCTAACATATTGGGTTTGTGAGATGTGTTTTAATTGTGGACATGGCTGTTGCATGGCATGTTGTAGGCTAGTTGTGGGCATTATGGGCTATGATGTAGCCCTAGGGATTTAGTATGACATTACTTGTCTAAGTAGTAGTTAAAATGATGTTGATCGTGCTTGTTTGATGTGTTGACATGAATGTGATAAATGTTAGTATGATTGCATGTATGTGCGTTGTAGATGTCTGGACTTTGTATTGCAGTGGAGCATGAGGTGTCCATGGCACACGATTAGGTGTGTGCGGTATAAGAGGTGTCCCATGTAGAGGTCTTTATACGTGGGCATGACTTAGAGTGCAATGACACGATTGCATTGCACTTACTAGTCGCGAGGGCGTATTAGCATGGTGTGGGTGTGAGTGCATAGTCGTTAATCATTCACCATCCTTGGTGAATGGGTTATGGACTCGTACTTTGGCCGAAGTCCAATGGAGATCCACGGTTTGCATGGTGTTGCATGTGTTAAGAGTAAAATGAACATTGCATTTTGTACGTTGGGAGCATCTGAAGCATTAGAAGTGAGTACATGAGGTGGTTTCGGAGGGTTGACCAACAATATTATTTATCGGAGTATGCCTAATTGATATACATCGGAGGGTTGTCCATATAATGTCAATCGTCAGAGTATGCCCAATTGATACACATCGGAGGGTTGTCTACAAAATAGATTATCGCAGTGTCCATTATTTATATAGGAGGGTTGTCCATATAATGTCGATAAATCGGAGTATCACGATTAGAGTATACGTTGGAGGGATTTGTCCATGAAATAGATTATCAGTGTGTCAATTATTTATATCGGGTTGTCCACGGGTAAACCACTGGAAATACCTTTGTTTGGAAATGGTTTTCATTCATGGCAAAATGCATGTTGAGAGTCGGTGAAGACTTGATACGTGGGGCATGATGAGTCGCGTCTCATTCGCGACAAAATTACGTGCTAGGATTGCATGTCCTAGGTTGGTGTGTGCTTAGTTGTTTGGCCAATTCGTATGCGTTTAGGTGAGAATAGCTCTTGTAGGACTTATCTCTCGCGATTAGCTCACTTGTCGTGGGACCACTTTCGTGCGTGACATGTGCGAGGCGGGACGGTGCTCCTTAGGAAACTGACATCATGAAGTGGAAGTGGGATTGTGGCCTTGATCCATGTTTTGTATATTATATTAGAACATGTTAGTTTTAATATAATGAAGTTTTGTATTAAGAGCGATGTAATAACCTTGGTGGCTAAGGTGATATAGATTGTATTTATATGGATTAAATGGTCTCTGACGCGGACCATTTTACTCGTATGTGGACCCGGTGGTGGTCGCGAAGCAATATTGGGACAGTTGCCATGAAATTCACAGACAGTTGTATTTCTCGGGCGTAGCTCCACGTACAAAGGAGACTCTGCCCGATTTTCGTTAAATCCCGAGTCCTAGGAAAAGGGGACTCAATGGTGTGGTGTCAGGTTACCCGACATCCACGACCCTCTTCCGCGGCCACGGTCACAACGGACCCCCGAGACGCAAGTGTCACAATTCATGTCCTTAATAGTTCTACATTTGGGAACTATGCAAATTGATAGTCACAATACTAGTCCTTTCCTAGTGTTATTTTCTACTCAATGAAATCTCAGATTCTACTAAATTAGATTTCTTTTTCTTTAAAGAACATTTAACAAAAAAAATTTCATTCAATCTATTTAGATGTCTGGTTTATTCACTTCAGGTTCAAACAGTGATGTTCTTGAATAAAAGAGTAGTTGATCTTGTGGATTTTCTCATTAATCTCGCGAATTTATATCGACCTGTAGTTTAATACTTTTATTACTGCGGTGACATATACACTTGCAAAGTGATTTTGTAATTATACCGAATTTTAAACATTGTATTATATTCAAACAGTAGAAAACAGTCTTTTACATATTAAGGTATTAACAAGTTTTTGACGTTATTTGGTTTGGGGATTGAACTAAATCGGGTAGCCGTGGTCGGAAATGATTGAACATATTGTTCGGGTCTCATAGGATGATGGTATCTAGTCGGCGGACAAAAAAAGACATCACTATAATGATAATCACTTATGACTTATAATCCATCTAGTATTCTCATAGTGGGTTGATCCTGTACAATGTTCGCTAACACGTACATGAGTTAACTTAATATCACATATCCATAATCATAAATCACACTTCATACTAGTCTTAATTCATTATCGCTTCATATTAATAATGAACGACCGAATACAATTTAGAATGATATTTAATGTCATAAACCTAGGGTTTTTTTTATCAAGTCACGCTCTTGATGACCATGAGTAGAATCATTTATTCATGAAATGAATTATCAAATTAGAAATATAAGATGATAATGAAAATCCCGCTTCAATATTAAAAAATGAAAGTGATATCGATTATACTATTGCCATAGGGTATATCACTGAAAGAAAAAGACAATTTTTTTTTTCTTTTTCTTCAATGCTAAAAGGAAAATAAATTTATGAGGTAGCAAGTTGAAGATGGTGTGTCTACTACTTTACTAGACATGAATGGATCCCTAATCCATGTAAACTCTCTTTTTCACACATGATGGGATCTCAATTTTGGTATGCCTGAGGAAAGAAGAAAAAGCAAGGATTACAAAGAATCCAAATTTTGAAAGGACCAAGAAAAATGAAATATAATAAATAATATTTTATGTTAATATAAAATTGAAAATAATATTTTTTTAAAAAAGAGATAAATTTATTGATTCAAGTTAACAATATAACCGATAGAAACACATAATCAAAATTACTAAAAACTTTAGTAATTTCAAAACAGGTTGACAATAAAAAAAATGCGTAGAATACCTAAGATTCCAGATTTGTAACATACTAACGAACATTATTTGATCTAATAAGTCTAGAGCTTTGTCATTTAAACTGCCAATGCGTTGACTGTCGACGACATAACTACCTACAACAATAAATTGGTGACAAAATATGTTTGTAACATGTCAGCGACAAAAACACGAAAAAACAAAGACAAACCTATATCAGTATAGAAGAAATCACTTTATTGGAAAAGAAAACCATATATAAGGAAGAAACGATGGAAGGGATGATTTTAGTTAAAAATGATAAAAAAACCACTCATCCTATCTAACAAAGAAGGACATTGGAATGGGCCAAGCGAGCTATGCCCATACTAGGAGTCGGGTTTGAGATGCCCTATTATGTTAAAACGAAGGTTTTTGAACCTAGGGTTCACATCCGGGCTCCAACCGAAGTTCAGCACTCAAGCCGTATCCCTATCTAAATGCTTCGGGCCTCATAGCAAAACATAATCCACACCATCAAACGTAGCTCGACACATGGATGATTAGCCAGAAATGCGAATCATCCCTCATCCAAACCTATCCAAACACGCGTCTACGACTAAAGGAACAATTGCACATAAAAATGTCTATAAATTGAAGAATATAAACAAACTCTAGGTAATCACGTGAAGCCCCTTTCTCAAGGCTTGGAAAGAGAACGTATGAGGGCCGATTAGGGTTTCTATTTATCCACTTGGTCCCAAAGTATATATATTTTTTTTGTTAAGAGTTGTCAAACATGTTTTTGAATTATAATATTACTTTTTATAGTTTAAAGGATGGAAATTAATTTGTTCCTAAAAATAGTTTTGAACACGTCATCCTTTTAATGTCAACCTTTAATAACTAGTTTCTCTATTAAAAACAAATTTTTGAGAATGTATCATAAAATTATATTGTTTTTATTTAATAAAGAAATTTTGTAAAATTAATTTTAGAAGCATCTAAATTAAGTTTTCACACGTAATTTGTTCTTAAGAAAGACTTTCTAGGATTGTCTTTTGAAAGACCTTATCGCTAAGGGCTAAATACGAAAAGTTGAGAAGAATTGATGCATGTAAAAAGCAAATGTATCGATAAGACTGCTTCAAACCCAAAAAAATACTAAGAAAAGAAAATAGAAAAGAAAAACTCGTTAACACCCCTATACATAAGTCCTATCATTTTTCAAAATAATATTCAAAGATACAACATTAATTCTCCTAATATAATTACAACCCCATAAAACATAATGGGATTAATAAAGTCGAATGAAAAAAAGCATTAACTTTACTTTTGTGAGAAAAGCAAAAAATTATAATTCAAACTTGAAGAACAAGAGTCACTACTATGTTGCATACAAGTGTACAGTAGATCTTTATGCCAACAAAATAAAAAGTTGATTTTTAGATGGAACAATTGATTTGCTATTTCTAATTCTAAATATTACTTTTTGAAAAAAAAATCCTAACAACTGTCTGAAGATCGCCTAAGATTCTAATATAAAGTTGTTGTTGTTGTTTTTTTTTTTTTATTAAAAGGAGATTCTAATATAAAGTTAAGAACTTCTTGTGGATCTGGATGGGATTAATCTGCGAATATGTAAAGTTAATTGAGAAAAGTCAATGCATGTAAAAGTCCAATGTATATGCACTAAGTACTGTACCGTAGTTATAAAGTAAAAATTGTCGGTTCTCGTTAAGGCCGTCATCAAAAATAGACTGGTTAATTGGATCAATTTTTATTCAGTTCGTTTTGTTACCCAAATGATCCTATGTGGGTCGTGGGCTAAAAATGATTAGACGTTTAAATATTAAACATAATAATAAATAACAATTTTATAAATACATATGTTTTGAAAATAAAGTTTCTTTGAAATATTTATAGTTTATTATTATTTTGGGAAAGATCATATAAATAATAAATTAATGTAGTTATATTTATATTTATTTTTATTTTATTTTAAACTAATTTTCTATACTAATATTATTTTATTTTATTAAAAACAATTATTTAATAATTATTCTTTTTAATAAACAACTATTTTATATTAAGAAGGTAAATGAATATTTGTAGAAATTTTCGGAAATTATCCCATTTTAGGAAATGGATGTATTTGTGGAAGAAAATATTGGCTTTAGGACACAAATCATACATCATGAAGGGAAAACAAAACAAAATTCACCTCATAACCTTATCATGGATCTATGTGATTCGATTAGATGGTTTAAGGATAGAAGAATACCTTTTTATTTGCGTCAAAAGATCCTTTGTTGCCTTGTGTGCGTGCAAAGCCTTTCTTGTCGGGCCAATAGTTGTAGTAAGAGCGCCCGCACCCCCTCTAGCTATCCACACGAATGAGCCTTTTGGAAACCTTAAGAGTGACAAGCAGCTAACATGCGGTTGATTTTAACAAAACCCCAATGTCGCTGCACTCGAAAAATCCGTATTTCCTAAGGAAGGATAAAATGGTAATTTCAATCAAAACCGGAATTTTTCTTAGATCCTCGGATGATCGAAACTGACTTCACCGTTGAATCGCCTCACCCAAATCTAGCTACCACGCCGACTCGTCGACCTCGAGACAAGAAATTCACGCCGAGGCACCGGAGGACGTATGACACTTCAAGACGCTTCGCCAAGAGGCGCATTATGTGTCCAAAGTGCGCATGCGCCAAACTTGAGCCTCGCGGTACCACTTCAGACACATGGTGCATCATGCCATCAAGTGAAAATCTCGGCAATAGACGATAAGGATAAGGCGTGAATCCCAGTACGAGCCAACGGAAGCTTCGACACTCTGCGAAGGGACACCTTCGACCAACCTCACCCAAATCGCCTTGGAGGGAAAGGCAGAGAGGAGACCAACCAGAGAAAGGGAGATAGAGAAGAGAGGGTTATTGCAGAGAGAGTTCCACTCTAAGTTTCCGACGACGGACGGAAAAGTGTCGGAAACTAAGCAAGAGGGAGAGTCGATCCTCACAGAGAGCTCGCATTAAGACCTGTATCGGTTCGACAAACTCCCGGAAGGTAGGGGTTTTCTCCCTACTCGCTTTACTTTTGTTTGGCGTCATGTAATGGACGGAGATTCGTCAGCTGATGGTCGCGGATTTCGATTCCAACATATTTCGACCGGAAAATGAATAAATCTGAATTGGATGCATCTACCTTGACCGCTTCATGCTGATTCGCGCTGACGTCAAAGGCTGTCACATGAGAATAATACTGGACAGATTTTGTGTTGTTCCAAGACGAATCACGGATTGTGCCTTAAATTAATGTGAGCTAATCTTTACGTTATCGCTAGAATTTATTAACATGATTTATGGAATTAATTTTGTTAATATGTGCATGAGTGATATATTAGCACGTTGGCCATCAAGCTCTCCGGCTGCGCTACTCAGACAGACTTAGGCGGGGAGTAACCCAAGTAGGGAAATTCCACTACCGGGCATTGCTCACTATGTCGAGGAATACTTTTTCGCATCAAGACGTGACTCAGGACGGGACGATTCGGCCTTAAGAAATGGCCAAACCCGCCTTCGTATTTTTGTAAAATTATGGGCAAGAGACCCGCTTGTATAATTGTAATTAAACACAATTGTAAACAAATTTTTTGTATAAAATATATAATCGTGTCGTATGGATGTGCGGGCATTATTGAGCCATTTTACACATGTACGGCCCTAACGACGCGAGACACGTAGAGATCCGTTGTGTCGACGGTGTAGTCAACGGACACCCCGGGTTTGGGGCGTCACACTGCCTCTCAAAACGTGAATTAATTATGCCCCACGAGAGGATCCCTTGGGTTTAAATAATAATTTTAAGCCCAAGGGTTGGTTTCCGACCCATTCTAAGTGTGTGACCCAATAGTTTCACATAAAGTTAGTAGTGAGTAGAGGTGGAAATTTAAGTCCGACTCACTGGGCTAGCCCGATCCACATGGAATTAGGGTCAAGTTGGACTGTTAATTTATTTGCCCGAAAAACTGTCAAAATCGCCCAACACGTTATCTTGTCTCCTGCCTCGCCCGACCAAGGTCTGTCGCCATTTTATCGGGACCGACCCGATCTTAGTTCCTCGGCCTAAAGGTCACCCTTAACCCGGCTTAGCCCGCTTGCTCGAACTACCACCTCCCCAGTAGTTTTGAGCGCATTATTATAAGCGGCCCCTAGCAAAGCATTACGACAATCGAAATTACGCGATATCCATAAATTCAACATAACTCCAATCCATGCTGAACGTCAGCCCTTGCCACTGATATCCCGACAAACACAAGACCCTAAGTCACCCTTATAAAGTTCAATCATGCAATTTCAACCTATGTAAACTGATAATACAAGACATTAATAACCTTTATTAATCCATTCGAGCCCATTCATGCATTTTCCAGTCTCACATGTCGAGGGGCCCATGAATATCTCTCTAAGAAGAGAGACCATTTCATCCACTTATGTCCCTCCACATGATTTGCCTTATGTTTTGTATTACCACCCTATTACCGATGATGTTGAACCATGTCAAAACATATAGCTCCTCATGTCGGGACCTATGATGGTATTGGGACGATGGACAAAAAAAAGACATCATTATGATGAGAATTACTTATGACTTATAATCCATCTAGTAGTTTCTCCCTTTACAGCGTCAAGTCCAAGAGCAATGTTCACTAACACATATACGAGCTGACTTATATCACATATCCCATGATCATAAGTCACATCCAACTAGTCTTAATTCATTATCGCTCCATCAATAATGAACGATCAACACAATTTAGAATAATATTTCATGTCATAAACTTAGGGTTTTGTATTATCAAGTCACGCACTTACGACTATGTGAGTGGAACTATTTATTCATGAAATGAATTATTAAATTAGAAATATAAGATGATAATGAAAATCCCGCGTCATTATTAAAAGTTGAGAGTAATAACAATTCTACTATTATCATAGGGCACATCATTAATTGTTCCTAAAAATAGTTTTTGAACAGGTCATTCTTTAATATCAAACCTTTTTAAAAGAAAAAAACAAATTTTTGAGAATGTATCATAAAATTATATTGTTTTTATTTACAGCAAATTTTGTAAAATTAATTTAGAAGCATCTAAATTAAGTTTTCACACAGAATTTGTTCTTGAGAAAGACTTTCTAGATTGTCTTTTGAAAAACTTCATAAAAACAAAGACTTATCGTTACATACAAATACGAAAAAGTTGAGAAGACTGATTTAGATGTAAGCTTGAATGTATCGGGATAAGACTTTGTTTGAAACCCAAAATACTTTCAAGAAAAGAAATATAGAAGAAAACTCGTTAACACCCCTATATATGTCCTATAATTTTTTCAAAATAATATTCAAAGATAACATTAGAATTTAACATAATTACAACCCCATAAAACATAAATGGGATTAATAAAGTCAGAATGAGAAAAAAAAAAAAAGAAGCATTAACTTTACTTTTAGAGAAAAGCAAAAATATTTGAACAATTTGATTTGTTCCTAAAAGGCTATTTCTAATTTAAATATTACTTTTTGAAAAAATTCAACAATGGTCTGAAGGTTTATTATGATTCTAATATAAAGTTTTTTTTTTTTTAAAAAAAAAAGGAGATTCTAATATAAAGTTGACAACTTCATGTGCATCTGGATGGGATTAATCTGTAAAGTGAATATGTAAAGTTAATTGAGATAAGCCAATGCATGTAAAAGTCCAATGTATATGCACTAAGTACAGCTGTAGTTATTGGTGGAAAATGGGTCGAGGCTATTAAGGCCGTTGGTCAAAATAGGTCGAGTTAATTTGATTAACTTTTATTCAGTTCCGTTGTTAGTCCGGGGTCGATTTTATGTAGGTCACGTAATAAAATAAATTAGATGTTTAAATATTAAACATAATAATAAATAAATAATTTTATAAATGGTATGTTTCAGAAAAATAAAGTTCTCTCGAAATATTTATAATTTATTATTAAGTGTTCTTAAAAGATCATATAAAATAAATTATTGTAGTTATATATATATATATATATATATATATATATATATATATATATATATATATATATATATATATATATATATATATATATATATATATATATTTATTTTTAAAATTAATTTTCATACAAATATTATTTTATTTTTTTAAAAAACAACTATTTAATAAATATTCTTTTTTTAATAAACAACTATTTTATATTAAGAAGGTAAATGAATATTTGCAGGGATTTTGGGAAATTATCCCCTTTTAGGGGAAATGGATAGAAGTTTGTAGTACAAGAAAATGTTGGGTTTCTAGGACAATAGAGCATACATCATGAAGGGAAAAAACAAAACAAAATTCGCCTCATAACTTGATCAAGGATCCATGTTATTCGATTAGATGGTTTAAGGATAAAAGAATACCTTCTTATTTACTTCAAAAGATCCTCTGTTGCCCCTGCGGTGTGCGCAAAGCCTTCTTGTTCCGGGGCCATTAGGTGGTGCGAGAGCCGCCCGCACCCTTTATAGCTATCTACACGAATGAGCCTTTTGGAAACCTCAAGAAGGACAAGTGTGCTAGCACGCAGGTTGACTCTCCAAAACCCTAGCTGCATCTCAAAACGTGAATTAATGATGCCCTGCGAGGGGATCCCCCGGTTTGAATAATTTTAAGCCCAAGGTCGGCTTCTCGACCCATTCTCCCTGCTCTGCCACACCCAATACTTACATAAAGGTAGTAATTAGAGTGTGGAATTTAAACAAGGCTCCACCTGGCTAGCCTCGATCCATCCGAATTAGGTCCGGGTTGGGCTTGCTAATTTATTTGGTCAAAACTAAGTCAAAATTGGCCTAACCCGATTTTGGCCTAGTTCGCTCGGAGTTAGGGTTAGGCCAAGCTGCTATTTATTGACCTGACCCGATCTTAGCCCTGCCCAATGTCGGCCTGACCCGAACTATGCCCATAATAGGAGTCGGGTTTACGATGCCCAATTATGTCAAAACGAAGTTTTCTGAACCTAGGTCCACATCTTGTCTAACCGAGTTCAGGCACTCGTCGCATCCCTATCTAAACAGTCGTTCTTGGGCCTTAGGCGGTAGCAAAACAAAATCCACACCATCAAACGGAGCTCGACACATGGATGATTAGCCAGAAATGCGAATCATCCCTCATCCAAACCTGTCCAAACACGCGTTTACGACAAAAGGAACAATTGCACATAAAAATGTCTATAAATTGAAGAATATAAACAAACTCTCAGTAATCATTGGCAAGTTCTTCTCGCTTGAAAAAGAGAATGTGTATGAGGGCCACTAGTGGTTTCTATTTATCCACTTGGTCCCAAAATAATTTTTTTTTTTTTGTTAAGAGTTGTCAAACATGTTTTTTGAATTATGTAAATTACTTTATAGTTTAAAGATGGAAATTAATTGTTCCTAAAAATAGTTTTTGAACACGTCATCCTTAATGTCAAACCTTTTTTTAATAACTAGTTTCTCTTTAAAAAAAAAACAAAATTTTGAGAATGTTTCATAAAATTATATTGTTTTTATTTACAGAAAATTTTGTAAAATTAATTTAGAAGCATCTAAATTAAGTTTTCACACAGAATTTGTTCTTGAGAAAGACTTTCTAGATTGTCTTTTGAAAAACTTCATAAAAACAAAGACTTATCGTTACATAAATACGAAAAAGTTGAGAAGAATTGATGCATGTAAAAGTCAATGCGACGATAAGCACTTTGCTCAAAACCCAAAAATACTAAGCAGTTAAAACAGCAGGTTAAAAAACTCGCACCCCTATACATAAGTCCTATAATTTTTCAAATAATATTCAGATGTTAACATTAGAATTTAACATACTACAACCCTCATAAAACATAATGGGATTAATCAAGTCAGAAATGAAAAAAAAAGAAGCATTAACTTTACTTTTAGAGAAAGCAAAAATATTAAATTCTAAGTTGAAGAACAAGAAAACTACTGTGTTGCATACAAGTGTATATCTGGTGCCAACAAAATAAAAAGTTGTTTTTTAGATGGAACAATTGATTTGCTATTTCTAATTCTAAATATTACTTTTTGAAAAAAAAAATATATATTCCTAACAACGGTCTGAATGTCGGCTAAGGTTCCAATATAAAGTATACAACTTCATGTGCATCTGGATGGCATTAATCTGTAAAGTGAATATGTAAAGTTAATTGAGAAAAGTCAATGGATAAAGTTCAATGTATATGCATTATGCACCAACAGTTATTGCGGAAAATGGGTCGAACCCATAGGTCTCTGGGCCGTCAAATGGATCAAATTAATTTGATTCATTTTTATTCGAGTTCATTTTTTGTTAGTCCAACCTAATTCTATATGGATCGTAAGCCAAAATAAACCTAATGTTAAAATATTAAAAATAATAATAAATAACAATTTTATAAATTTTATATTTCAGGAATCATAAATAATGGGTTTGAGCACAATAATTTGTATATTCGAGTTGTAATTACATCGTATCTCCACAAAGCTTTTTGGTGGGTCCATGAATGTAGTTCTCTCCATGAGGACAAGATTATATACTGAAGTCAAGTTTCTCAAAACCACATTAAGAGTTAATTAGAAAATTGCTTCCAAACATCACCCTTAAAAAATGGTGAATCTCAAAGCGTTTATCATTAAAAGCTTCGCGGGTCCCACACCTGATGCAGAACAAGACTTTTAAAAGATATAAATACACCCACTCAGAGTCGTACTCAAATCCTGGCGGGGCACCCTACCTAGCTTCACGGCGGCGACCCAAATTTCATGCTTGGTTCACCATGCGCCGCGCGCCCGACCGGCCGGATCGATGCCTTCTCCAAATAGAGACGCGATCAGGAAACCGTTTCGCCACACTTTCTCATTTTAAAATATTCATTTTCATTTCATACGTTTGAGAAGAGAGACTAAGTTCTACAAACAGTTCGAGTTCGACAGCCAACACAGGAAGTGCTTTCTTCTGTTGGGAGATCATTTCATCATGGGAGACAACAAATTGCCATTATCACCATCGCTGGCAATACTGGCTCTTTGCATGAGACGTGTCCAGTCTGGCCAAGACTTGATCCCGCAAACAAAGTTTTGATTACTTTAAGTTTTCCTACAAAATATCTACACATATTGTTTAAGGTTCTGTAAATCAAGTTTCCATTAAACGCTTTATGCTTCATCTCGCTTTTGTACTATTCTATTGCTACTGTTCTCTAACAATCTTAAGACAAGTATTTTTTTTGTTTTTCCGTTTTTACATAAAGTGTCGCAAATGTAACATCGCTATGTTTTACTCTTCGCATTGGTTTTTCTCGCTAATCAGGCGCCATTTTTTTCTCTGCTGTAATCGTAACTCCGATGCGTTTGTTTTGCAAAAACACGTTTTTTTTTTTTATCGATATCGCACTGTGCTTTTTTATATCAAGACGCTATGTTTTTTATATTGATATCAATATAGGTTAAAACCTTTTTTTTTCTATCGTGACCGGTTTTACGCTTTTATAAACTTGAACTTCAAGCTCCGATATTAACCTGCTGCACTCGGAGTTGTTTAATTTAAATATTGATACGCTTTATATATTAGTTTACATATATAGGTTCCGAATTGTTTTATCGCTAATTTTGAAAAACAATAACTGCTGGAGCCAATATTTTGCCTCGAATTTGGCAAAGTCATATTTTATTTTTTAAAGAAACGTATGCGGTGGTGAACAAAGAGCCACTTTGATTTCACATCGATTTAAAAGTATTCAAAATTTGGCAAAGTCATTTTATTAATACACCAAGCTTCTCGAAATGCACTCGTCAAGAGAATGACGATTCTACTCCCCACCGCGGGTGCCTCCCTCCAACGCCCGCAGGCGCCAATGAAGCCAACGATCGCGGAATCATGGAGAGAAGTCGAAAAATTTAACACATAATTCAAAAAGGTGGCAACAAAGATGCCTGCTCTACCCGACCACCTTGGAACTTAAATTCGCTTCTTCGCAGGATGCCCCGCATCGCTTAAATGAAACCACAGGCAAGTGGTCGCGTAGCTTGTGGAAGCATGGAAGCATGCCGATTTCCTAGGTTTCGAATTCAGCCTCTTGAATGGCTTCGACAACACACCGTATAATGTGTATCAAGGCTTCCTTTAATACCGTTGTAAGAGAACTCGTGAGAATCCTCGACAAAAATACAAGACCGAGGGATGCAGTGGCTCAAGAAGTTTGTAGTGGAAAATTCTAGACTACAATATGCTTGATTCCCAAGACGCTGATCACCCAAGTTCAAGATCCGCAAAGGATCCCGCATGACATACATGCAAGCGGATGCGTGTCTCCCTCGCTGAATCCCTTCTGCAAGTGGTCGGCACTATTGAAAATTGTCAACAATTATGGAAAGAATCTCAAGAATTACCCAAAGTTACGTTTTAATAAAATGAGAGACTTGAAGACTTGATAGTGAGGCTGAGAATAGAGGAAGACAATCCTGCATCTAAGAAGAAGGCAGGCAAGGGCTTCATGGAATCCAAGGCCAATGTTGTGGAACAAGGGCAGACCTCCCACAATCACAAGAAGAGGAAGCACAATGGCAACGGTCCTAAGCAAGGTCCCACGGCAGTTCCAAGGCGCGCTATGTGTGCAACGCTATGGCACCGCGGCTAAGGACTGTCACAGTCACAAGGAACAAGGGAATCTGAAGAAGAAACGCCCTCAAGCCAATGTGACTGAAGTAGACGATGTCTCAGACATGAACCTCTCAGCCGTAGTCTCCGAGGTGAACTTCATTGGCGCTAATACCAAGGCGGAGGTGGGTGGACACATAGGGCTACTCGGGCTTATGTGTGCCTTTGCTCAACAAGAAGACGTCATATCAAACCATGATAATGGAAGAACAACTCTTTATGGGCAACTCCTCTTCTTCCAAAGTTGAAGGCCAAGGGAAGGTAGTATCAAGACATGACATCGAGCGCAACTACCCACCGATGTGGTCGTATGTGCCGTAAATTCGGAAGAATCTTAGTGTCCTGGATCATTGCTGAGAAAGAAGGGCTTGCTGGTGTTGTCTCACAACTTCATCCCCACCAAAACGACGACACATGGTGTTTGCATAATGAGCAATGCAGCTCTTCAAATGAACGTACGACTTTCAGACTTCTATTAAGAATACCATCAATAAAAGAACACGCCTTCGCTTATATGCTTGAATCTTCAAATGTGTGGGTATGGTAGATCAGGACATGTAAATTATGATACATCATGCAGATTAATTAATATGGAATGTTCGGGCTTAAATTTCAAATAGATCCAAATCATAAATGTGAGGATTCAGATGGAATCTTAAACTTACAAAGAGCTTCATTCTAATCAATTGAAAGAAGAGCTTAACCCTAGAATTAATACATTCGATATCCGTGTGATATGAAATCTCTATTCAACGAGAGGTGGTAAGAAATATTTTCTTACATTAATTGATGATTGCACAAGATATCAAGAGGTTTTACTTATTGGAGTAAGAAAGATGGCGCATTGGAAATGTTTCAACATTTCAAGAATGAGGTGGAGAACCAACTTTATAGAAAAATCAAGGTAATAAGAAGTAATAGAGGTGGTAAATATGAAGCACATTTTGGTGATTTTTGTTCAATCCATGGTATAATACACCAAACGATCGCGCATTCTATTCTTCAATTTCAAAGAAATTTGTAGGTCAAGTTGAACGTGAAGAACAAAACTCTTAAAAGAAATGATGAATGCATTACTATTAAGTTCGACTACCTCAAAATATGTGGGGAAGCAATTCTTTCCGCAAATTATATTCTCAACCGACACCACAAGAAAACTAATAAACTCTTACGAGTTGTGGAAAGGTCGAAGACCTTCTTACAAATACTTAAAAGTGTGTGTCCTGGCTAAAGTGGCGTGATCATACCTAAAAAGGTTAAAATAGGATCAAAATAGTTGATTGTGTTTCTACTGTTATGCATTATATTAGTAAAGGTATATCATTTTCTCGATTCATAAATAAGAAATTATCGATATGTGCATGCTAACACTATTATCGAATCGTAAATTACCCTTACAACCTTATCAGGGATCTATGTGATTCGATTAGATGGTTTAAGGATAAGAATACCTTCTTTATCTCAAGGCAAGTAAAAGATCCTTTGTTGCCTCAGGAAGTAAGTGTAAAAGCCTTCTCTCTGGTTTGCCAATAATAGTTGTAGTAAGAGCGCTCACACCCCCTCTAGCTATCCACACGAATAAGCATTTTGGAAACCTTGAGAGTGACAACTGTGCTAACACGCGGGTTGACTCAACAAAACCTTAGCTGCCTCTCAAAACGTGAATTAATTATGCCCCACGAGAGGATCCCTTGGGTTTAAATAATAATTTTGGGTTTTCTCCAAGGGTTGGTTTCGACTCCATTCTAAGTGTGTGTGACCTGGCCACATAAAAGTTAGTAGCGAAGAGAGTGAAATTTAAGCCCTACTATCATTAGCCCGGTCCAATCTCGAATTAGGTCAAGTTGGACTGCTAATTTATTTGGTTCGAAAAACTAAGTCAAATTGGCCTAACACGTATTTGTCTCCTATTGTTTTAATTAGGTCAGCTAAGTCGTTTATTTTATTAACCTAACCCGATTCTCTTAGCCCCGCCAGTTGTCGACTGGACCCGCCTAACCCGCTTGGTTCGAATTACCACCTCTAGTAGTTTTGAGCCCACAGATTATAAGCGGCCTCTAGCAAAGCATTATGACAACCGAAATTATGTGGATATCATAGTCCGACATAACCTAATCCATAGTGAACGTCGTAGCCCTTTTGTCACTTGATATCCTGATTAAACACAAGACCCTAAGTCACCCTTGTAAAGTTCAATCATGCAATTTCTTGACCTCCATGTAAACTGATAATACAAGACATTAATAACCTTTATTAATCCATTCGAGCACATTCATGCATTTTCCAGTCTCACATGTCGAGGGGCCCATGAATATCTCTCTAAGAAGAGAGACCATTTCATCCACCCATATGTCCCTCCACATGATTTGCCTGGAGTGTTTGTATTACTCACCCTATTACCGATGATGTTGAACTGTGTCAAAACATATAGCTCCTCGCGTCGACCTATGATGGTATTGGGACGATGGACAAAAAAAAAGACATCATTATGATGAGAATTACTTATGACTTATAATCCATCTAATATTCTCATAGCAGGTCAAGTCCAGTACAATGTTCACCAACACATACATGAGCTGACTTATATCACATATCCATGATCATAAGTCACACATCCAACTAGTCTTAATTCATTATCGCTCCATCAATAATGAACGATCAAATACAATTTAGAATAATATTTCATGTCATAAACTTAGGGTTTTATTATCAAGTCACGCACTTGATGACTATGAGTGGAATCATTTATTCATGAAATGAATTATTAAATTAGAAATATAAGATGATAATGAAAATCTCTCGTCATTATTAAAAAATGAGAGTGATAACAATTCTACTATTGCCATAGGGCACATCATTAATTGTTCCTAAAAATAGTTTTTGAACACGTCATCCTTTAATGTCAAACCTTTTTTTAATAACTAGTTTCTTTATTAAAACAAAACAAAATTTTGAGAATGTATCATAAAATTATATTGTTTTTATTTACAGCAAATTTTGTAAAATTAATTTAGAAGCATCTAAATTAAGTTTTCACACAGAATTTGTTCTTGAGAAAGACTTTCTAGATTGTCTTTTAAAAAACTTCATAAAAACGAAGACTTATCATTAAGTAAATATGGAAAAGTTGAGAAGAATCGATGTATGTAAAAGTTGAATGTATCAATAAAGCTCCATGAAACTCGAAAAATACTGAAAAGAAAATAAAGAAGAAAAACTCGTTAACACCCTTATACATAAGTCCTATAATTTTTCAAAATAATATTCAAAGATACAACATTAGAATTCTAACATAATTACAACCCCATAAAACATAATGGGATTAATGAAGTCAGAATGAGAAAAAAAAAAAAAGCATTAACTTTACTTATAGAGAAAAGCAAAATATTAGAATTCTAAGTTGAAGAACAAGAAAAACTACTGTGTTGCATACAAGTGTATAGATCTTTATGCCAACAAAATAAAAAGTTGTTTTTTAGATGGAACAATTGATTTGCTATTTCTAATTCTAAATATTACTTTTTGAAAAAAATAATATATATTCCTAACAGCGGTCTGAATGTCGGCTAAGGTTCCAATATAAAGTATACAACTCTTCATGTGATCTGGATGGCATTAATCTGTAAAGTGAATATGTAAAGTTAATTGAGAAAAGTCAATGCATGTAAAAGTTCAATGTATATGCATTAAGTGCACCAACAGTTATCGGTGGAAAATGGGTCGAACCCATTAGGGTCGCACGTCAAAATGGATCAAATTAATTTGATTCATTTTTATTCGAGTTCATTTTTTGTTAGTCCAACCTAATTCTATATATATATAATTATTTTCTATGCTATATTGACTTTATTTTATAAAAAAAATTATTTAATAACTATTATTTTTTTAATAAACAGTTATTTTATATTAAGAAGGTAAATGAATATTTGTAGAAATTTTGGGAAATTATCCCATTTTTGGGGAAATGGATAGAAGTTTGTAGTGCAAGAAAATGTTGGGTTTCTAGGACAATAGAGCATGCATCATGAAGGGAAAAAACAAAACAAAATTCACCTCATAACCTTATCAGGATCTAGCGATTCGATTATATGGTTTAAGGATAGAGTTAATACCTTTTATTTGCGCCAAAAGATCCTTTGTTGCCTCGCTACAAGGCAAGTAAGAAAGCCTTTCTCTTAAGGCTAATAGTATAAGAAGAGCGCACTCCTTTATGGGTTTATCCACACCGAACGAAGTCTTTAAACCTCAGAAAAAGACAAGTGCTAACACGCGAGTCGACTAACAAAACCCTAGCCGGCCTCCTCAAAACGTTGAATTAATGATGCCTCATGGAGTGATCCCGGCTTTAAATAATACTTTTAGTTCGGCCATCGGCTTCCCACCCATTCCAAGTCATTGTATTAATCTAATAGCCACATAAAGTTAGTAAAGGAGTAGAAAGGAATTTGGGTTCTACCACTCCGGCCAGCCTCCGATCCAATCTGCACTGTGGTCGTCAAGAAGACCATTCAATTCGAAAAACCAGTCAAAATCGTCTAACTCGACTCACTATGCCTTCTGACCAGGATTCGCCGTTCGTTATTTTATCGACTCCGACCTAACTCCAAATTCCTCGCTTGTCGAATTACCACTCTAGTAGTTTCTTCGAGAGCTCCACGTATTATAAAATGCACAAGAAAGACATGACAACCGAAATTACGGATATCCATAAATCTCGACATTACAATCTAATCCATATTGAACTTCGTAGTCCTTTTGTCACTTGATATCCTGATTAAACACAAGACCCTAAGTCACCCTTGTAAAGTTCAATCATGCAATTTCTCGACTGCCATGTAAACTGATAATACAAGACACGCATAGCCTTGATTAATCCATTCGAGCACATTCATCATGTCGAGGGGCCCATGAATATCTCTCTAAGAAGAGAGACAAATTAATCCCTTTCATCCACTTATGTCCCTCCACATGATTTGTCCTATGTTTTGTATTACCACCCCATTACCAATGATGTTGAACCGTGTCAAAACATATAGCTCCTCATGTGGGGACCTATGATGGTATCAAGTCGAAGAACAAAAAAGAAGACATCATTATGATGAGAATTACTTATAACTTATAATCTATCTAGTATTCTTATAGCGGGTCAGGTCCAGTACAATGTTCACCAACACATACATGAGTTGACTTAAATCACATATCCATGATCATAAGTTACACTTCCAACTAGTCTTAATTTATTATCGCTCCATCAATAATTAATGAACGAGCAAATACAATTTAGAATAATATTTCATGTCATAAACCTAGGGTCTTATTATCAAGTCACGTGCTTGATGATCATGAGTGGAATTATTTATTCATGAAATGAATTATTAAATTAGAAATATAAGATGGTAATGAAAAATCCGCTTCATTATTAAAATATGAAAGTGATAGCAATTATACTATTGTCATAAGGCACGTCACTAAAACAAACAGGTCGGCAATCAAAAAATTCGTAGAATTTATAAGATTCTGTGATTCGTAGTGATACTAACGAATACGCGATTCAATTTAACGACTTTATCGACAGACGGTCATATGAATCAGAAACAATGACCGTCGACAACATAGCTACTCTATCAGAATAAATCGGTCACAATACGTTCCACAAGGCCACGATAAAAAAACACTTAAAAACAAAAACAAAGATAAACTCCAGACTACAGTAGGTTAAACCATTTTATCGAAGTTAAACCAAATAAGGGAAGAAAACGATGGAAGGGATGATATTATATAAGAATCACAAAAATCAATTATCCTGGGTGATTTTAATCGGGCCAAGCTTAGCCTACGCCCATACTGGGGGAGCTCGCCTATGATCCCCGATTATGTCAAAACGAAGTTTTCTGCACTTGGGTCCACATATGGTCTAATCGAGTTCAAGCACTCGCCGCATCCCTATCTAAACAACTATTCTCGCCTCGCCAAAGAAACATAATCCAATCCACACCATCAAATGAAATGGTTGCTGATGATTAGCCATAAATGCGAATCATCCCTCACCCAAACATGCGTTTACTATAAAAGGAACAATTGCACGTAAAAATGTCTATAAATCGAAGAATAGAAATAAACTCTACGTAATCATTGTGAAGCCCCTTTCGCGCTTGACAAAAAGAATAGAGGGAGGGCCGGTTAGGGTTTCTATTTATCCACTTGGTCCCAAAATACACACACACACGCGCGCGCACACACACACGCACATATATATATATATATATATATATATATATATATATATATATATATATATATATATATATATATATATATATATATATATATATATCGTTAGAGTTGTCAAACATGTTTTTTGTATTATAAATTAAATTTTATAGTTTAAAGTATGGAAATTAATTTCACTTTAAAAATAGTTTTTGAACACGCATCCTTTAATGCCAAACCTTTAATAACTAGTTTCTCTATTAAAAACAAAAATTTTGAGAATGTATCATAAAATTATATTGTTTTTATTTATTGCAAATTTTGTAAAATTAATTTGTAAGATCTAAATTCAAGTTTTCACACAGAATTTGTTCTTGAGAAAGACTTTCTAGATTGTCTTTTGAAAAACTTCATAAAAACGAAGGCTTATCGTTACATAAACATGGAAAAGTTGAGAAGAATTGATGTATGTAAAAGTTGAATGCATCAATAAGGTACCGTTTGAAACTGGAAAAATACTAAGAAAATAAAATAAATAGGAAAATAAAATAAAGAAGAAAAACTCGTTAACACCCCTTATACATCATTCCTGTCATTTTTCAAAATAATATTTGATGGTTAGGAAACAATATACAGCATTGCATCTATGCGCAAGCCTTTAACTCCACCTTATGAAGGAGTCAAAGACCAATAAAAAGCCTCACCACGTGAGATCCTACCTATGCCAAAGTACACCCAGCCCTACTTAGTCAAAACCACCCCCGCTAGACCAAGAATACAGCGGCCCGAAAACTCATGCAAAAGGAAAAGCGCCCAGTCTCCATGATCCGCACCCCACGAATTAGGAAAAAAGAATCTTATAGGATCACAGCTCCTCCATTATCCCTTAACATTCGGTCCATGATAAGGAAAAGGAAACTCTTCACCCAATGGGAAATATACCGTATTACCGTCTAACAAGGAAAGTAACCACAATTTCTCCTTATAAATACTGACTCATTCTACCACAAAAAGGTACGCAATCATAACGCCATCAACAGTTGATTTCTTTCCTTTCAATAAGAAAGAAACTGACTTAAGCATCGGAGAGCCAACAGGCGCATCCTCGCCAGACCATCCTTTCAGTGTAGGTTGCAGATTATACAACGATTCAGCCCAGCAGATTGGCCCAGCGACTCCGAGAAGATCCAGCTCAAAATCGATAGAAAAAGCATCATCAATATTCAAAGATACAACATTAGAACTCTAACATAATTACAACCCCATAAAACATAATGGGATTAATGAAGTCAGAATGAGAAAAAAAAAAAAAAGCATAAACTTTACTTTTAGACAAAAGCAATATTAGAATTCTAAGTTGAAGAACAAGAAAACCTACTGTGTTGCATGCAAGTGTATAGATCTTTATGCCAACAAAATAAAAAGTTGTTTTTTAGATGGAACAATTGATTTGCTATTTCTAATTCTAAATATTACTTTTTGAAAAAAATAAATAAATCCTAACAACTGTCTGAAGATCGGCTAAGATTCTAATATAAAGTTGTTGTTGTTGTTTTTTTTTTTTTTTTTTTTTATTAAAAGGAGATTCTAATATAAAGTTAAGAACTTCATGTGCATCTGGATGGGATTAATCTGTAAAGTGAATATGTAAAGTTAATGGATGTAAAAGTTCAATGTATATGCACTAAGTACAGCTGTAGTTATGGGTGGAAAATGGGTCGAGCCCATTAAGGCCGTCGGTCAAAATAAGTCGGGTTAATTCGATCAATTTTTATTTAAGCTTTTTTTTTCTTAATCTAGTCTGACCTTATGCGGATTGCGGATTAAAATAAATCTGATATTGAAATATTAAAAATAATAATAAATAACAATTTTATAAATTTTATATTTTGTAAAATAAAGTTTTTGTGAAATAATTATAGTTTATTATTATGTTCTTAAAATATTATATAAAATAAATTATTATAGTTATATTTATATATTTTTTATTTTATTTTATTTTAAATTATTTTTCATACTAATATTATTTTATTTTATAAAAATTATTTAATAACTATTCTTTATATAAACAACTATTTTATATTTTTCATAATATAAAAACTAATACTTTTAATACAATTATAAAATAATAAGATTAATTAACAAAATTAAATATAAAACGGACCAATATATGGCAGTGGGCTGCTCTACCCAAGCCCTAATGACCCATACTTTATTCTGCGCTAATAGGCCCTGGGGCTTATATTTAGCTTTTATTTTCTTAATCAACTCGACTTCTCAAAATATGGATCTACCATTGGTTCGGAGTTTCATTATCTCACCTATCACAAGAGATTGTAATTTTCAATGTAATCTTATTTTTATTAACCATCAAATATGTTGGTAAGATGATTGAGATATCTCATAGCTTAACCATTGGTCTCGAATTCGTGCCTTATAAATTGCATGCAGCATGAATATAGTATTACCGTCATATTCATCCCTGTTGTATAATAATTAGTCCGACACGACAAGAAAGACGCATTTTGTAATGCTGGTACGAACCCGCTCGTAACACCTGTAATCCTTAACTAATTTTATTTATTTTTATTTATTCTTAGGGGACAATTTTTTTTCTTTGGCCAAACATCGAGTCTAAAGAGGCCATTCGAACGCAAAGGATTTTAATTTTAGCTTAGGCTTAGGGGCATATGCCCCCCTCAAATTTTTAATGAATACCCTCTCAAAGTTTTTATCCAATTAAGAATGCACCTGAAAACCGGCTAATACCCTTCATGATCCGAAAAAAACACTTTTCCAAGTAGTTATGAGTTCAAACTCTAAAATCGCACAACGTTACAGAAATTTTACCATTCAGGGACCTCCCGACTGAATGACGACATTCCACACACTAATTTATTACATCTTCGTATATCTAAAATGCAATAATGTTTTTTACAGAAATTTATCGGGTTCGCGACCCTCCCGACTGAATCGACGACATTCTAAGCTAATAATTTAAAGACATCTTTCATATCGAGCCGCCTGCCATATATATATATAGAGTGAGAGAGAGATAGAAGTGAAAGAGTGAGAGAGGAAGCAAAACAAATGAGGATAAGGAGGAAAAAGAGACTGAGGAAAATGTTGAAAGTTTCTTATTATATATAATTTTAAATTTCATTTAAATATTATATAATAAATGATAAATTTATGTGTTGCCCATTTTCATTACGTTTATTATTGATAATAATAGTTTATACTTAATATTAAATTTATTATTGAAAAACAAATTTATGTGTTCTTAGTTTATATAATATTTTAAAAAAAAATGTTAGAGTAATGATTAATGAATATATTAAAATTTTCATTAGTGTTATATATTTTATATTTATATTAAATTGAGAGTTTGTTGTAAAATTGAAATAAATACATTTTTATTGGAAATTGTAATAGCATTTCATATATTTTTTTATTATTAGAAAAATAATACTATATATTTGTTAAATTCTTATATTTCATAGCATTGACAATTAGACAGAACATGAAAATCATTGTATAATATATTCAATAGTAATGTTATCACTCAATATAACTTTCTTTATTTTTGTATTTATAATTAATTAAATATTATTATATTTATTATTAAAGAATGCCCTGAAGTAAAATCACGGGTCAATAAAATAGCAAACTAGTCGAGTCCTGATTCAAAGCAAGTCGGGTTCAAATTGTCTTATAAAGCTAAAATTTAGATAGATCAATTGGACTAGGCCAAATTTGACTCGATTTTTTCGAGGTAATAAAATAACATTCCAACTCCGCCCTAATTTCGGGTGGACCGGGCTAGCAAAGCGAATCGGGCTCAAATTGCTAGATCTAACCACTGTTTGGACGAGTTTTTTCGGGTTTCTGCTTCGCCTTGCTCCTAATAAGGGATGAAAATATCCGATATATCCCTGGCCGATATATCCTCGATATCAAATACGCTCGACACGATATCGCGCCAATTTAATCGATATATCGCATTTTGGACCGATATATCGTGGAAATATCATGTCCTGTGGCAATGCGCCGCTACTTAATTTTTCAGTAAATATCCGAGATATATCGGGATACATCGACATATACTCCGATATATTGGGGGATATATCTTATTATATCGTGACATTTAACGACCATATTCAAAATTCCTGATCGATCTAACTAAGCATGGATCGATCACAACAGTTTAATTTCGATATATCGATATTCATATAAAAATATCCACCGATATATCTCCGATATATCCGTAAAATCCAAGTACCGATATATCCGTCGAAACCGATATTTTCATCCTTGCTCCTAATGAAACATATATGAGATTATTTGGTGGGTTTGCAATTAATGTTATCAGGTGTTTGATGGGGTTTCGAGTATTGTTTAGTCTCGATCCGTCTTGATTATATAAAATTATTTTAAAATTATTTTGTATTTTTCAGCTAATGAATTACTTAATTAAAATATTTATAATTTAAAAAAGGTATATATGCTTTAAGTTAATGAATTTATTATATAATTAAAAACAAAAGATTTATTTATAGATTAAATTTTTTTAAAATTTTCTTTAAAAAAAGATTTTAAAATTATTTATTTGATGCGTAGAACCCAAAATTTTAAAAATTAGGGTTTTATTATTGATCAAATTAAATTAAAATTTAAACCCGAATGGTAGCCCAAGCCCAATAGCTCCAAAATCAGGCCGGCCCAGGCTCGGCCCACGATCGCCAGACAGAAAAAACGCTGTCCTCCATTTTTATTTTGGTGGTGAGAAGAAGCACGAACAGTGTTCAATCATCCCTGATCATTCTTTCTCCAAACTCTGCGTTGTTGGATCTCTGAGTCTCAGGTACCTTTCCAATCTTTGTTCTCACTTCAATTTATCGGTTTCAGATTAGATTTAATCGGTTGATCATGAGAAAATAGTGAGAAAAGGAAAGAAAAATTTGAATCGTAAATTTTCCACAATCTAGAGGTTGAGAATGCATGAATCTCTAGCCTAGTTAATCCGAGGTTTTTATTTTTTAATTTAATTAAATTTTTTTTTGTTTGTTCTTGATTTTTGGCGGCAAAGAAAGTGATACGGTTGATGGAGTCATCAACATGAGGTTTCTTTTTTATTTTTGCTTCATTTTCTTGGCAACCCAAACTGGTTTATAGCACTGATTTTTCTTTTAGGGTTAACTGTCGTTGCTATTTGGGGATACTATTTGTTCTAAAAATAGATTTTAAACCGGTTTGGTGGTGATTCTAGGAATTGTTTTTAGCCTTAGAAGTGTTTCCATGAAATTACAAGACATTTCACAAAATTTGAAGAACACTTTTAAAAACCTGAAAATTTATTTCTGGCATTGGTGAATCACTTTGTAGCATTTTATGAAGAAACACTTTGTTAGTGATTCTTCTAAAATGCTTCTAGAGAAAACACTTCTGGATAGAAAATATGAAAGAACAATTAACAAAATTAAATTTAAAGAAATTATTCAGGAATACCTTTACTTTAATTTCACATTGCTGATGACCTTTTTACTTTTGGAAGAAAAATATGAGAAATAACATAGGGATAACGGTGTTGTTTTCTTTTATTGCCCCATTTTATTGGAAACCAAATGGAGGGCTAGGGTTGCTATTTGAATGTGTTTATTGTTGAAATTTTTTGAATTATAGGACTTCATTCTTCACTACTTGCCTACTAGAAAAATGCCAAATAATTACTGGGATACCATTATTCTCATTATGCCAAGGACTTGTCATTATTAAATAACCATGGAGAACTCTTATCTGGATGAGTAAATATTGGAACAAATTTATTGATTCTCAAAAGGAGTTTGAGAAGGAGAGGAATGTTCATAATGTGTCATCTTGGATTAATGATATGATTGATTCGATTTATCCTTTGATTTTAACCATTTCAAGGGGTAGACTTGGGTCCATTAGTTATCTATAAGAAAATATTTGGGTTAAACGCGTGTTCCTCAGTAGTAAACCATGAGAACGATGTTGCCAAAAATGGAAACCTTCAGAAAAAAAAAAAAAAGGAAGAGCAGCAAAAAAAAGAGTAAAAGCTCTTGTCTTAAAAAAGATAAGTAAGAACTTCAGGGTGCAAAATATTTGAGGTGGATCTATTATGATTGTTATATTTGAATAATAAAATTGTTATCATATAGTAGGGGCACTTTGAGAAGGAAAAAGTTTACAAACTCTTAGTTCTTTTCTATATAGCATGGGCATGCATATGTAGAGATTAAGGGCTCGCTCTCCAGTACTTTTGAGAAGATGCCGTCTTTCTTTTGCATGCTAAGGGTAGTCAAATTGAAGTTGGACTTGATTTAAATGGATTTCCTTGAAGGTACATGTGATATTTCTAATCCCGGCATCATGGGCAAGTTGAATTTGGACATAGTGAATAACCTCTAGATTTGTTGTTATGCATTTTATATGGTGGCTCTCTCATTTCCCCTAGTTACTTTTGGCTTGGGATCTTCAATTTCCTGGATGTTTTTTGGTCTCATTGAAGGCCTGTACCTAAATGTTGAACAAACTTTTCAAAGAAAGTAAAAAAAAAATCTAGTAGTAGCAATAACAACCATAAAAAATAATGATCATGATCTTGTTTTCATTTCTCAATTAACAACCCCTCAAGTGTTTGTGAATAAAAATTTTAAAAGAACGCTTGAAATCCGAATAAAAGTTAAAATATTAGATTAGTAGACCTCTAATTTTCCACAGAATTTTCAAAGAACTACATATGGAATTAAAGATGATACAAGATGAATTCCATCGCTATGCCATTCTTGCTTCCTTCATATTACATATCAGATAATCTTTTAAGTAAGTTTGTTTTCCCATAAGATATTTAGAATTTTGGTACTGTGTTTGGTTAATTAATTCTCAATAGGTTTAGATAGCTTTTTGACGAATCCAGTTGGTGTTGGGTCCTAAGACATCAAACAACCTCAACTTGCATTGAGCCTCGGGAGCAAACTCTTGTATCTGTAATTCTTATGGTTTTGCACTTTAAGTTCTTTTTTTTCTTTTTTCTTTTTTTTCTTTTTCATTCTTTTATCCTCATTGGGATTCCAATCATGTGAACCTCTCCTAACCCCCTCCCCTCACCCATTACCACTCTGAGCTTAGGCCCCAAGGCATGCTTTAAGTTCATTTCTCTATTTGTTCTCGTATTCCCCACTTATGTGGTTTAAGTGCCTCGGCCAAAGGCTTAACTTGAATCTCTTGGTGTGCTTTTGCAGAAATCTAGAAACTTCTTTTAATTGATTAATCTCTTCACTGGTAATCGCTTTGGCATTTTTCAAGTATGTCATCCTTCAGGAATGCCATCAGTAGACGGGCTTACAAGAAAAAGAGTTTCCGCCAGCCGTGAGTGCCATTTACCTTGCTATCCCTTTCACTATAATGCTTAGTGCTTTGTGTATGATGGATGGTTTTATTGTTAATATCATTGCAGGGATTCAAGAAAAAAGTTTGGGCTTCTTGAGAAACACAAGGACTATGTTGTGCGTGCACAAGCATACCATAAAAAAGAGGAGGCACTACGGGTAATTCTTTGAGATCTACCTGTACCCACTTCTTGATGTTCATTGTATTATAGCCTTTTGTGTTTTGGTTCTTGTTGGTGGTTACTGAACTCTGAAATGTACTGATGTTATCCCGCATGTTTTGCACACATGTTCTTCCTTTTAATAGAAACTCAAAGAGAAGGCCTCATTCAGGAACCCAGATGAATTTTATTTTAAGATGAATAAAACAAGAACTGTCAATGGAGTCCATAGACCAGAGTAAACATATTAGTCACACCTCTTGTTTCTTTATATTTTTTTTCTTCTTGCTCTCGACTACATAAACTGGACTTTGTTAGCATTTACTCTAGGAGTGAAGCAAATAAATACAGTCCAGAGGAACTCATGCTAATGAAGACCCAAGACCTGGGATACGTCCTGCAGAAAGTGCAAAGTGAAAAAAAGGTAAATAGGCATTATGCAATAGTTTGAGGTTTTATTACAAGGCTCCCTACTAACTCGAAAGAGTTCTAACAAAAGAAGTATCCACATCCTAGGAGCTAGCTTTTTGTTGGGGCGATTTGTTTTTTGCTTGGCCCTTTCTTTGTTTAGGCCAGCAGCCTCCCTTAGTTTACTCCCTGTAGACTTCGGGGTTGCCCTCTGAGGCTCTTTTAATGTTATTTTCTGTTTACCTATCAAAAAAAAAAAAAAAATGAGGCTCCGCACTCTGTCATTTTATCTGAGTTCTGTTGTTGTGTTTAACTCCTGATTTTTTTTTTTGGTAGAAAATTGAGAAACTAACTGCTATGCTGCACTCTCTTGATAATCAGCCAAAAAACAGACATGTTTACTATGCAGAAGACAGGTTTGTTCTTCCTGAAATTTTATTTTAAGCCCATCATATTTTCTGGAAAACATGGTTTGAACTTGAAATTGTACCCATTCAAATCAAGAATTTGAAATCAAAATGCAGTTTGGTTCCTAACAATACGCCGGATTCACAAGTTCCCTTTGTGCCTTCTCTGGGTGGCATCTCAGCATTCAAATGAGGCATAAGCATGCTATAGATCATCTGAATTGTCAGCTTGTCTTAACTGGTCCAGAAAATTTGTTTATTCCCTGACTTGAATGCATTACTAGAAGAATAAATCCATGTTTTAAAGGATAAGTAACCATATCGCGAAATCTTAACTGCATGGATCATGTAATAATCAATTGTTGTATCATGCATGTACCAATTATTTGCTGCCGGCTTTAGAAAATCTCAAGAGGTTACGGGCTTGTTTGGTTCCTGTTTTAGAAAACACAAAGAACACCATTTTGGTGTTCTCTGAAAATTGTTCTTGTTCTCTGAATTCGGTGTTTAATAGTGTTCTCTGTGTTTTTCAAAACAAAATAAACTCGAAACCAAATTTGTTCTTTGTGTTCTCCTTGTTTTTCAGAACAAAAAACAGTTTTCAAAATTTGTTAACAATCAGATCCTACGTTTCCAGATCATACATGCATTAAAACTCATGTTTATGTGGCTCTATTTACATAATTTGTAAATAGTGCACAGTGTAATTCTTTGTTGAAAGATCACTCACCCGATTAATTTAAGAATCTGGAAACTTGTCTTATGCTCTGTTTGAACTTGGAAAATACTAGGAAAGGAAAAAAAAATGCTAATAGTGATTTTCTCACGTTTATCTACTCAAGTGAAAATATAAATAAAATCAAATATAATAATTTTTTTCAAAATTTTACATATTTTTAAATCTCCTAGTCTTATAATTGAGGAGAAAAAAACAAATAAAATGAGTTTGAATAAAACATATAGAATTAATTTATTAAGTTTAAACATATTTTTATTTTCCTCCAAATTCTCTTTCCTTCCAATTTTCCTCTATTTTCTTTCCGTAGTATTTTCCGGGTTCCAAACTAAACCTTAGCGATCCCACTCCAAGTGCCAATATGCCTTTCTTTTAAAAAATGAACGTTATGTTGTATTATGTGGTTTGCAAATGGATGCTCCCTGTTATTCCTGTGAGGAGTTAATTAATCACATCCTTTCGTATTATGAAAAGCAAGGATTTGTCTCTTATTTAGGTGTGTATTGACTGCCCTGCTCTACAATTAGAGGTTCGAGCCCCTCGGTACTGTAGGGTTTAACCGACCGTCACCTTTAGGGTCCCGTGATTAGTCAAGGCGCACACAAGTCACCCTGCATCCACGGTTATCAAAAAAAAAATAAAATCTATTCTACAATTAGAGACTCTTTTAGGGTAGCATGGCTCTTTTGTTGAAAGAAAGTGGAAAAAAGTTTGGAGAGCAGTACCTTTTATGTCTTTTCTGAGCAAATGAAAAAAAATAATAATAAAGGATCTTTCAAGAATATGAAGGTCTCTATTAAAATCCTGAAATTTTTGTTTCTGTGTAGTTTGTTATCTTGGACCAATTTGTTTATAGAAAAATACACCATATCCTTAGTTGATTTTATTGATTGGCTGTGTTCAAACTGAGGAAGGAGTACTTTTTTGTGGATCATTATATACTGTGTGCAATTAGGTGTGCGCCTCGGTGCTTTTTATTATTATTCTCATTTACCTATCAAAATAAAAATAAAATCATTTATTTTCCTTATTATAAAATGTATTAAAAGTTTTAAAAACCATTTCCTTCTAACTTTTTTCCAGGGAAGAGGCCAGAGAAATACGAGCGGAGTCTTCGAGAGGCGGAAATTTGCCTTCTCTGGATGGTGTTCCTAATCATATTAAGAGGTACAAAAACATCAAACTTTCAATTCTTTTTGGGACAGTGATTTATAGGGTCTTCATCATCATATGAAGTTTATTTTTATAGCTAAACATTTGTCCTCTCTGGGACTTGAATCCGGGATTCCTCTCCTCCCTATGTCATGCCTTTTTGAAACGTTGAGTGTTTTACCACATGGGCTAGGCATGATGGGCCATGAAGTTAATAATTGACTATTAGCAAAGTACTAGGTCTGGTCTGGCGCCATTAGCTTAGGTCAAATATCTTCCATGTGCAGGAAAACTTCTGCTTCCTACAGAGAATTAGAGGCGAGGAAGAAGCGGGTAAATGGCTTGAGAAACGATAAGCACATGGATAAGTGGTCTTTACAAAAGGAGCTACAGGTGTGTTTACATTTGAAAACTCTCAGAACTCCATTGTTTTCCAAAACACTATGGGTTATGCATTAAAAACTCTGGAAATTAATATTTTGTTTCAGAAAAAGGGTCGAAAACGGAAGCTTCGTGAAGATGAAATAGTCTCGCCAACCTCAAAACCAGTGTACAAATGGAGGGCTGAACGAAAACGGTGAACAGGTTTGTATTTGATTGTTTGCCCTTCTCCGATTGGTTTATTTATTGGGTACATTTGGGAGAGCTTATATGAGCTTATTTTCTCATATAAGATTCTAAGCATAAAATTATAAAAAGGTTTGAAAAGCTTATGAAAATAACTTATCACCCTATTATATTCATGGAGAACCTTATCAAAAGAAGCTTAATGACAAAACTGTCCTTCTACAATCATGAAAATTCTTCTCATGTATAAGCGTTTTTTAAAATTCTTCCGACATAAGCTTACATCTAATAATCTCTTATAAAATAAGTTTAATTAAGTCGCTTACCTGAACGGGGTCTTGTTATTTAACAAACAAGTACATTGCTTCAACATTTTAGTAAATAAACGAAGACTTCAACGATGAAGACAAGATCCTGTGCTGAGGCGAGCCAGCGATGTAGCTTCCTCGCCTGATGCTTGAAACCGAGGAGTTCAAGTAAGCATTCTACTTAGGAATCTGAGTTGCATTTCTAACTTAAAAGACAAAAAATCCTGAGGAATGTGAGTATTAGGGTTGATACTGATGTCATTGCATCTATTTGGTAAGTTTATATCCTAATATCATGAGCTCTCAGTTGAATGGCATTTTTGCCCATATGAAATTTTGTTTAAGTTTTGTTAAATACACTTCCTGGGAAGTATTTCAGGGAGTACGGGAGGATAATTAGTTTGTCTGATTGATTGAATAGTATATTTTCATATTGTATTTGGTTTATTCGGTTTCCTCGAAGTTCCTCGAAACGCTAGCCAAGCATGCCAGTATAACTTTATCGTTTCCATAATTTCATCGTATTTAGGATTAGTCTAAGTTTATGTGATAACTTAAAGACACCTTTTTGCTCGCCCTTGTGTGTGCATAGGTATGATCAAGACACCTCATGGTCTGACAAAAAAATAATAATTATTTGAACTTGATTTGATCTCTCAACTCGTAATTAGGGGTGAGTAAAAAAAAAGTTTTGATACCAAACCAAAAACTCGACTTGAAAATTTTGTTTAAATACAATTTCCTAGCAAGTATTTGTGAGTACAAGAATCATTAGGTTGTGAGGATTGATTTGAAAAGTATGGCCTCGTTTGGTTCATGCTAAAACTGCTTCGTAATAATTTTGAAACCATAAAAACACCATTTTGCGGTCTCTCAAACTGCTTTTGTTATTTTCGATTTGAATTGCTGCTTTTTTCAAACAATAAAAACTGAATCTCTTGCTTTGGGTTAATAGAAAATACTTTCAAAATAGAACCAGACGATCATATATGGTTATGTTTTTGTTGTAAAAATTGCCTAGGATTTTTTAATGGGCTTAAAATGTTTAAAGGCGTTATCCCATTGAGCATTAAAAAAAAAATTGAAATTATATGGTTATGTTTGATTTGGGGAAAGTTTGATAATAGTTTTATATACATCTATATTTGGTTAAATTTTCATAATTGGTAAGATATATAAATTCAAAATTCAGATTAGTATACATATTTTAGCTTTGTGTGAGGTAATAATTATTTGAACTTGATTATGTCCTTAATCCATAATTTTTAGTCTCCATTTGGAACCTAAAACTCCAGAAAGTAGTAAGGTAAGAAAATGAAAATTAAAAATATGTTTAAATTTAATAAATTAATTTTTTATATTTTACTTAAACTTATTTTATTTGTTGGATTAAGAATTTTTTATTATATTTGGTTTTGTTCTATTAGATGAAACAAAGGAAAATTATTTTCTCTATCTTTTGGAGCCTTTTATTCTCTGTAGCAGCTAATTAATAGGCTCCCTACGTTTATAAATGACTTAATAATAACTTAATTAATTCATTCATTCATAAGATTATGATATATATATATATATATATATATATATATATATATATATATATATATATATATATATATTTTAATGTATTCCAACAAGTTTGTGGTTGACCCAAAAAGCTAATGATAGTGCGCTTCTAGATGCTGACTCCTTAAAATCAATTTATTTTATTGATTTTGAATTTATAAAGTCTTTTTGGGCTTTAATCAAGAATTCTTAAATATAGATTTTTCATTGTACTTAATTACTGTGACATGATACATAATAAATGCCTTTCTTGTATGTATGGGTCGGGTTTGCTTAGAACATCTCATGATAAAAAAAAAAGTCCTTCTCAATTTATGATGTAGCTTTATCATTGCCTATTTTTTGACTCAGATGGTAATTGGGACGGTGATATTATGGCTTACTAAACGTCTGTACGTGCTTCAAGACATACTATTAAGTGATAAAAAAAAAAAAGTCACATCAAATGCGGCCGGGTTTGCTTAGAAATATCCATGATAAAAATTCTTCTCAATTTACAGTGAGAGCTTTATCATTTCGCGATTCATTTCGACTACGAATTAATGGCGATATTATACTTCACCGAACGTCTGTACCTACTCAAGACACATTATGATAAAAAAAAAAAAAGTCACATCAAATGGTCCCCCATCTAATTATAAACTCTCAACTCATCATTCATTAATTTGTGGACACACTTAAAAATAATGATGTATCCATTATGTTGCAGTGGCAGTTGAGGTGGGACATTCATTTATAAATCATTCAAATAAAATTGACCAATTTTTTAGGCTGATTATAATATTTTAACCACTTTGAACCATTTTTTCACAAAAATAAAGCACCAAATAAATGAAAACTTTTCTTGACAAACTTCAAACTTCCATAACCTTTAATTATTTTCAATTTATAAAAATAAATATATCAGTTTATGATTTAAAATAAAAAATTTAAGAGTAAGTTTTAAATTTTATCAAATATATTAATGCTGCTTTCCAAAATTATGAATAAATAAGGGACCCCCTAAGACGAAAAGCGTTATGGCCTGAGTTCTTTTAGAGATAAGTATTAGTATTTATCTAATTATTCTCGCTTTAAGAAGCCACTAATCGAGGTAGGTATACGTGACTATTATGAAAAATAAATTTATGTAACTAAAAAAAGAAAAGAAAATGATTGACTTATGAACCAATGAAATGGTCTAAAAATAGAATAAAGATGAAAGGTATTGATATTTAGCTTTTCTCAACATTAAATATATCAAACCACTTGGTAACTTTAAATATATTTATTAAATGTGGAGCTTTTTAGGTCCAACCTTATTTATTATTTGTTTTTTAAAATATTTAAATACATACAATATATGTAATATTATATAATTAATACACATCATCAACGGTATATAATTATAACAAGGAATGAAGCATAAGGACTTATTTACCATATGTCTAACTCATACAGAAACGTGATACGTAGTGCAATGGTGGAAGCATCCCGAGTTCGAATAAGAATACGAATGAGTCGAAATGGAAATGAATAGACACTGCAGCCCAAGCAAGGTCGACCTAATTTAATTAAAAAATCGAAAACAAATGAACTACATCGAACTCTTAACTCGACAAAACCCCAAGAATTAAAAATTGGAGAATAATTATACTCGAACTCGACTCAACTCAAAATTATATCGATTTTAATTGACACAAATGTTAGAAAGTTCGATTAAAGTCATGAAAGCAAACAAGTCTGCATCGCACAGTGCTTTAACTCCTCGACTGACAAGATATCTCCTGGTACTGCTCGATTAACTCGAAATCACTCAGATTTTACGAGTTGAGTCCGACTAAATTCGACCGACGTTCCTTTTTAACACGCTTGAAACTCACCGAAAAATAAATGGAACGAATCAAACCCTCTACTGACAAAGCTAGAATCAATGTCTAAAAGCGAATAAATAGTTATACTCGAAATAATCTCGATGAAAGCAAGGAAAGAATCAAGTCGCATGCGATATGTGAACTGATTCGGGCTAAGCTACTGCTCGAAACAATTAATTCGAAATAATT
Organism: Tetrastigma voinierianum; assembly: GCA_016808115.1. Taxonomy (NCBI): domain Eukaryota; kingdom Viridiplantae; phylum Streptophyta; class Magnoliopsida; order Vitales; family Vitaceae; genus Tetrastigma; species Tetrastigma voinierianum. Next base: position 170,650 of record JAEQBH010005047.1, read on the forward strand.
CAAAGATTTACAAGCCGAAATGACTCTTGAAAATCGGTCAACTCAACTTGAATTCGGGATCGCTTTTTTCACGCTCAAATCCATCGGTGGTCATGAGCCAACAACTTCCATTATAAATCCCATGAAAACAAAGAAGAAGAGAAACTGAAGCAACTCAAACAAAGAAGATGAGGTTCACATGCAGAATCCCATCTCCACGAGTTTCATCCCTGAATGTCGGAAAAGTCCCGCCCGCTCAGTCCAACGGCGTTATATATAGAACTGGGTTGCCCGCACAGCACTAATTCAACACTTAGCTATTCAAGCTCTTGCTCAACCTAATTAATCTACGAGCCGAATCCAAGATTTTATAAATCAAGCCGAGTAAGTTGACTGTCTAGCATTAAAAAAAACCACTTTTTATATATTTTTAATTTATGTAGAAAAAAAGAAATGTTAGAGTGGGAAGAATGGGGAAAGGTTTATGGGTGGTGGTAGAGAGAGAGAGAGAGAGAGAGGGGAGAAGTCTGACTGATCGTTGTCTGCCCCAAGAATGAAACTTGCTGTGACTGAAATACACACCCACATTTCCCAGATCATCTCAGCGACACCTATCGCCGCCGCCGCCGCTCCCGCTCCTCTGCCGCCTTCCGCCATGGGCAACTGCGGCAGCACTGAGGATAACCCTGTCGTTGTTCATGCTCAAGGTCTCCAGATCTGCACGCTTCTTTCTTTTATTCCTTTTTCTTCTTCTTCTTCTTCTTCTCCTCACTCTCTTTCCTTTTGCAGTTCAGCAGCTCCACATGCTCTCTTCCCTGTCTGTCAAAGATGCTCCTCCCAATTGCGGAAAGAAGCACAACCGCTCCGTCTCAGATCTGAGCGATCATCACTCCACTACTCCCCGCCACCACTTCGACGACTCCGGCAAGAACTCCCTCCTCTACACCCATGCTATTTGAGTTCACATTGTCTTCGAGCTCGAGACTATTACCAAGAGTTTTCGCTCTGATTACATTCTCATGAGGAGGATTTGGCACTGTCTACAAGGGTTACATTGATGAGAATGTTAGGGTTGGGAATCTGTAAGTCCCTCCCCTGCTGGTGTTAAGGTTTTAACAAGGAGGGCTTTGTGGTCACTTATGAAATGGTTTGTGCTTCTTTTCATCTTCTTTCTTTCTTTCTTTCTGGGTTGTTTGCTTTCACTGTTTTCTTTTCTGGGCTGTTTGATTTCACCTATTTTCTTTCTGGGTTTTTGTTTTTCTAGACGGAGGTCAACTTTTAGTAGCCTTCAGGCATCCCAATCTGGGTGGCTGATTGGGTATTGCTGTGAGGACGATCACAGGTTGCTTTGTCTACGAATTTATGTTCAGAGGGAGCCCCTGAAAATCACTTTTGTTTCGAAGTACGCTCATTTCCTTTTCGCTTTACAAATGATTGCTAATTTGACCCACCATTTTTAGCTCAGCCCAACTTAAGATTGGCATTTGCATTATAATTGAATGCATTATTAGTAATAGTGTTTGGTTGACTAGATATTGATAATATCCATGATAAGAACTCCAAGAACCTTAAGTGTGGTTTTCAAATTGGGGTTTTTTTAGTTTCAAGTTTCATTTTCTACTGCTGTTTGTGCCTCCACTTGGTTATGTTTGACTGGTTTCCATGAATAGAGTTTTTAGTGGCGGTATGTTTTCGTTGTCATCCATGGTATAGGATGTTTAGAGAGCAACCCCAGACTTTTTGAGCTTCGTCTTTAAGCATCCTATAGTATAGATTGTTAGAGGTACTTTGATCGATTAATTTTTGATGAATTTTAGTCGGCTCTTAAAGTGAAATATCCGTGCATTGCTCCTTCTGGTGGTGCTCTTTTAGTGATTCATAGTTCCCTGCACATCTATGCGTCTGTGTGAAAAACCGCTTAGATAATCTTCGGCGTTCAAAGTATGTATAGAATCTAGAGTTCGGGCCAATGCTGCTTCGTCTATCACCTGTGAAAGTAGACTGGCCTACTCTTTTCTTTGTTTTTGGTTTCATGAATATGTCGATTTAAGAATGCGTACAAGGCCACTTTCCGCTATAATTCTGTAATCTAATTTTTAGAAACTCATGTAATTCAGCCTTGGTTCTTAGCCTTTCTTGTAAAATGTATTTTAAATGGCTGTAATAGGATTCTATACCTCCTCTCGTCATTTTTATAACTTTATTTTTTTTGATGGAAAATCTAAATTCCCAGTTCAGAAATGGAAGCTCAGCCTGGAAGCATCTGACTCAATTTATGTAGTGGCGAGAACTCAAAATCAAGTATCAAGATCTCAAGCTATTGCCTCCCCATCCCAATTCAGAACCTAAATCACTACCATTACCATCAATAAACCGCCTCCCACATTGTGTAGGTTTAATGGGTTAGGAAACAACAAAAGGACAAGGCTGCAAATAAATGTGACATTCAGAGAGATTATGAACTTCCCTTCGAATAAATTTCCCATTTTTCTCGTAATCTTTGCTGGGTTTGGAATTGTGTAGTCCTCCCCCGGTCTCTAATTGATTTAGTCACCCTATAGTTTTGCTTAATGTCTGATACACTCTTTTGTTGTGCGTACTTGATTTTTCTAGGCATTATTAACCTAGTCCCTTGCTATCCATTCCTAGTGACATTACATGAAGTTATATTGTTCTTCTTAATTCCTCATATTGTTTCTGTTAACTCAAGTTGATGTGGCCTTTCCCCGAGGCATTCAGAAGCAATTGTCCCATTATCTTGGGCTTACCAGGGATGACATCGCTCTGGGTGCTGAAAGGGCTTGCTTTTCTCACATAATGCTGAAAGGCCTGTAATCTACCGGACTTCAAAACGCCTAATATATTATTGACTCAGAAGTAAAGTTACTTCCCAAAAAACCTTATTAGCCAAGATATTTTTCTCATTGCCACCATGGGAGAGCGTTTAACTCCTGTTTGCCCTGCTAATCACCTGTTATTCTACAGGATTATACAGCCAAGCTCTCTGACTTTGACCATAAAGCTGGACCACAAGGCTATTATGAGACTCATGTATCAACCCTCGTACCGGTACTCATGGTTATGCCGTTAATCTCGAAAGTATGTGATGACTGGTAAGCCCTCCTGTTAGCTTATAATTATTTTACTCATCAGCATTACTTCATGGCTACCTGTTGGCTTATAATTGCTTTATTTACCAGCATTACTTTATTTTTTACTGCTTACAGATGTGGGGATAGAATATATTTCTTAGTCGGAAGAAAATTGTAAAATGAGTTGGGATGTGATGGATTGTGATTTCTGATCTTGATTTATTTGATCAATTCTTAGATGTGATTGGCAGCAGAGTGATTTTGAACACTGGGATAGCATCAGGGGTATAAACCATGTAATAATGATCATGCTAGTTGCCTGTGGCTATAACATAAGTAGTTAAAATTGTAGTTCCATTTCGAACCCTAGCATTGCAGAAGTTAAACAAATATTAGCGAAAATGATTTTCTCTTACAAGCCGGCTTCACCGTGAAAATATAAAAACAAAATCAAATATTATCAAAAATTCTCAAAATTTTACATATTTTTAAATTTCAAGATTTATATAATAGAGAGAAACCAATAAAATGAGTTTGAATAAACAAATATAATTAATTTATTAAGTTTAAACCTATTTTTTGTTTCTCTCCAAATTTTCTTTCCTTCCATTTTTTTTCTCTATTTTATTTCTTTAGTACTTTTCTGGTTCCAAACAGTGCCATAGTGTTTTGCCATACAGAGGGACTGCAATATCACCTCCCTCAGGTGTAATTGATTGACCACTAAATTTCAGAACAGATAAGCTTCATTCCCACGGCAACTTAAACTTGAAGTTTTCATTCATTGAAACCAGAAAGCTTTTATACCGATCATTTTTCAAATTCTCTGATAATATAAATTATTTTCTTTATAAAGGAAATCTTGGCAAACTATATTACCTCAAAATATAGTGCCTAATGAAGAAGAGAGTCAATAAGTACTTATGATAAAGAGAAAATCAGAGTTCCAGGCCTGTTAGGTTCCCAGAAGGGAGAAAAAGAGAAAGAAGAAAAACTTGAAAAGGCCTTCCTTTTTTTGTCTCATTCTTTCCAGGAACCAAACCAGAATGTTTTCTCTGGAAAAACATCAAGCAGAACTCTTTATTCATTCACAACCGTGCTTTTTGTACACATAATCAGTGACCCAGCATGATGGATATTTGATACCTTTACCTGTTATAATTTGATTGTGTCCTTCAATCTGATTTTGGAATCCTTTCTTGTTTGTTTATATATATTTTTATTTTTTGATTATTTTTGTGAAAGAAGAAACACTAATCTCTAATTGCATATTGCATATAGTTTGTGTATCTTCACTTGCAAATTTCTGAATGTGGTCTCCCTGAAATGCATAGGCCACCTTACTGCCCGGAGTGATGTATACAGCTTTGGAGAGAGAGCTGTTCTTCTAGAGTTATTGACGGAAGGAGGTCAGTTGACAAGACCCGACCTAGTAAGGAGCAGAGCTTGGTTGATTGGCCCGGCCTAAACTAAAATGACAAGCGAAAGTTGTTGCAAATAATAGACCCTAGATTGAGAATCAGTATTCTGTAAGGCAGCGCAGAGCGTGCAGCTTGGCATACTATTGCCTGAGCCAGAACCCTAAAGCAAGGCCCTTAATGAGTCATGTAGTGGAAACTTTGGAGCCGTTACAAGACAGTAGTGGTGGCACAAACGAAGTTTCTTCGTCCGCTAAATACCTATCAGTTGGTGGTGGTGGTCCTTTTGCCATGGCAGGAATGTCTGATTACAGAAAGCAACATAGATTTGCCAATAAAGTTGGGGCTGGTGCTGTTTGTCGGTCTCCGAACCCCCACCTTGTTCCCCCTCAGGTGGCCCTGCTGCTTGCCGGGTTAGATGAGAAAAACACCACCACCCAATTTGTATACTTGTTTGGTGTGTCTTTCCTCCCTCTTCCCTTTCAAAAATGACAAAAAAATTTCTTGTTTAAACATGTGGGTTAATTCGCTTCTTTGTGCTTCATATATATGGTATAATGGTGACCCATGCCCCTTTTGTATGATTCTGTCTGGTAACATGCTGGTTTCTATGTAATTGTTTACTTTCCATTTGATTTTTACCCTGTAAAAATTCTGTTCTTCTACAGAATGATGCGGACTTTCGAATAACCCATACTAACAATGAGCTTCAATAGACATGATATTGAGATGAAAGTGGGGGAGGCTGAAGCTGACATCCTTTTCTAGACAAATCAGACAAGATTATCTTTGAAGAAGATATGCCAGTAGCAGTCAATAGGACAGGATTCTTGCATAATGTATAATCTAAATTGCTGTACAAAAGCTTCATTCATGCAGTTGCGAAAGATCTTCGATGTTGGCTAATCAGGTACATGTTCTTCTGAGTTGGGCCTGAGTTCTTGCAATTTAATCTCTATGGAATCTGCTTTGCTATCTTTGTGGCTTTCTGGAGATGTTATTTTAATTTTTCGTCGAGTTTCTAGGTGCTACTCTCTCTGTGAATGTCTTGCTAATCCTAACCTGTGATGTAGCTCTGATTTCTCATGAAAACTTCTGCATCTTAATCTCTAATAGAATAAAGAGAAAATCCAATTGCTTGCTTAAAATGGTATTCAGATCTGAAGCTGAAATGCAATACCTAAGTGTTAGTGTTAGGGGTTGGAACTCACTCAGCTCAATGTAATGTAGTGATTATAAAATGGAATGAAAATCCATGTTTTGATTTCATTTTGTCCTGTGCTATAATGAGATTGGAATTATATGAGTAACCAGTTACTAGGATGGCAATGGGTCGGATTTGGTTTGGATTTTAGAATCTCCATTCCCATCGCCATTTATTATTTTTATCCCTATCCCACGAGATTTAGATTTTTTATCCCCTTCCCTACATCCATAAGAGGATTGGGTATATTTTATTTCAATTTGTGAAATGAATTGTTTTAGAAAATCATGAATATTAAAAATTATTTGTTGTACAATAGTAAAAAGTTAAAAACATAGTTAATTAGGTATTCGGGTTGGGGGCGGGCAGGATATACTTAGACCTGTCCTCATTTCAAAATCCAAAAATCCTCGTACCCAATTATTTGAATAATTAATTAAGTCTAAAATGCTCTTCCATATCCTTTTTCTTTTGGATCGGGTATCGAATTTTTCATCGGTTTGAAGGAAATTGTCATCCAGTCTTGTGTAATTGTGAGGTTTATGCAAATAATAATACTTTTTGGTGCATGACATCTGGTCTTATCCAAACGGATTTTATTTTTCTTTTTTGGGTTGGGAAAAAGGTAAAAAGATTCTGAATGAGAGGAAATGACAGGCTTTATGATCTCCACATTCTCCAGTTAATTGTAAGTGGTACCCTAAACAGAATAACTAGAGAGGTGAATGAAGCAAAAGAGAAAACACAGAAAGAAAAAGGAAACAAGAAAGATCCCCATCCCTTGACCCACTTGGTTCCAAATAAACCTCTTTCTCCATTACTTTCCACCACACAAATTTGTTCAGGACCCCTCTTGGATGCCTCTCTCAACCTCTCCCAAATAAGCCCCCTTCTCCATAGCTTTCCCATAACAGAGACCACATTCTCTCTCTTTTTCCCCTCTCTCTCTCTCTCTCTTTCTCTTTCTCTCTCTGTGTCTCATCCACAGCCATGAACAATTTTGCTATGAATCAAGCAGGTGGAACACAATTAATGCTGCTTTTGATTGCCCACTCACTAGCATTCCAGGTAAGCCAATTTCTGAGCCCAGCCCCTCACATCACTGTCAGATAGGCACTGAAAATATGAATGAACACACACCCACATGCAGGAAGATGTCATGAGCTTGAGATGAGGCCAGTTGAATCAACCCAATACCAGGTGGTTGAAGCAGCAGTGATGATGGGCAATCACAGTCATATTGAAGAAGGAAGGAGGAGGAGGAGGGCTGGAAACCATCTCCAACTGTGCTTGGTGTGTGGCGTGCTGTGTTGCTCCTGGTGGAGATCCAGCCACTGGTACAGCTGTGCTTCCAGCGTCATGCTGCTTTGGCATAGACTGTCAGCTCCCAACAAGCCTCTTTGCGTCTGTGCTTGGTTCCCAAGACCTGTAACTGTACCTCTTGTGCTGTCTAACTGCTCTCTCTCCTTCATACCCTTCTCAGATTTCTCCACAAGGTACACATAAAAAGACAAACACAGACTGTATAGATATATATTTTAAACTAATTCACCTTTTCATAATCTTGATATACTCTCCATTGAAGTGGGTTCTCTGTTTCTCAAAACTCATGGTAAATTCCTTGTCTGCAGTTTTGGTCTTTAAGTCATTTATTGATTCTATGCTGTTTGTGTAACGAACAATGCGGCAACTCATTTGTATTGTGTATATGCATGTATGAGTGATAAATGATAGTTCCCTTCACATTAATGATCCAAATTAATAGTTTGAAAGATTTGTGTCTATTTAGTACTTTGAGAATTGCTACTTTCTAGAGAAACAACAATCATAAACTTAAAATGGTAATTCCCCTCTGGTGGTTGGGGTTGGGGTTGTTCTTCTTTGATAAGTATTGGCCAAAGAGAGACAAATACCCTATACCCACTATTGAATTGATGGTGGGATAGGCCATATATATAAAGATAAGACTATTGAATTGAAGTGTTGGTTAGTTATAGAATATTGGACATGTGTATTGGTCAGATGTGATTAAATGTGAGGGGACATTTTGGGAGGTTTTGCCAACAAAGGCATGGGGAGCAAAGAGGGGAGAAAAAAAGGGTAAATGTCACTGTCTATGAGTTGTTGTTGAGGTTTATCTCCCAATCAAACTTTGATTCTCATCTCTTCCCTTTAGAAATTTCAAATTCATTGTGTTTTCTCATGTATCACTGTTGCTTGCTATTGGCCATTGGGTATTGAAAATATTTTATTTATTTTTATCATACCACGAGGTGTCATCAGTGGAGGTATCATAAGGACAGTAAAACCATATCACAACATACAGTTGCATTTTCAGGACTCGAATTCGAGATCATTGATGAAGGTAGGAGAGACTCCAACCATCTCACTTACATGTTCGATGGTATTGAAAATATATTTTAAATAAGAAGTGGTGGGATGTTGAATTGATGATATACCAACTATATTATATGGTCCAAATTCCAATTTGGTAGGTCCTCTTCCTCATGCGCATGCAGATGCTTCCAATTATTTGTGCCTTTCTTATTACTTTGGTTTGTGTCTATCTCACACTAGTCCACTATGGGCCCATCAACTTAGAATTTGACAGCCTCATCACTTTTTGTCTCACTATGGGTGGATTTGAATGTTTATCTTCATACCTGTTGAGGAAGATGATAATGAATGTATGCTAACTTATTTATATATCGTTGTGAAGAAGCAGGGTAACGCTTTTGGGTTAAGTTAATTTCTTTATTAATTTGAATAAATTAGAATAGATTTTGAATGAGATATATCAGGGCCCAAATAGCTACATGGGGGGCCTAAGGTGTGCGTACCCAAAGCCCAAAGCCCAAAGTGGAGGTCCTTAAAGCCCAACATCGAGGTAGCTGGGGGGTTCGAACCAACATGTATTGAGCATTGAGGAAGAAATAACATCGTTCATCGACTTTCGTGGTCAGCAGGATCAAAGCAGGCAGGATTGTAATATCGGTCTCTAATGAATAAGCGGACTCAGTCAAACTTCCAACGGCGACTACTGACAAGTAGATCGCCATGTGCTCCACTGTCATGAGACCCACTATGTACTCCATTCCCACGAAGCCCAGCTCACCATGACTACTAAGAGCTAATAAGCAAATGACACGTGGTTGAACTTAAGAAGATAAACGCCTTTTGTAATCGGCATACAAACCCATACAACCAAATCCCGCGAACCCACGGTCAAAGGTAAAAACACCCTAAAAAGCTAAAATTAGATCGATTGATCAACTAGAACTTTTGAATACAAAGAAACAAGAACCCTAAATGTTAAGAACGGCACAAGGTTGATCAATCCTTGATAAGTTTAGAAAAGTTCAATGAAGAATCAAAGAGAAGAACTCCTCTCAGTTCTGAAAATTCAAAAGAACAAAATGTCAATTCATTCCATTTAAAATCCCTAAGCATAAAGGTTTATATAGACCCATTTACTTACCTAAACAAACACCCTTAAAACAACAAACTAATGACTTTAGAAAAATGTAAAGACCAAACTTAAACAAACTAAATTGCTCGAATCCCACTCGATGGCCTATGTAATTCAACATCTACAATTTGAAATAACAAATTTTAAGCCCAAACAAACCCTCTCATGTATGGACATAAGCCCAAAATACTTGACTCAGAATGCCTTTAACCCCAGTTCCCCTTTACGCCACTGAACGATACAACATCACACCTGCTCCACAAAAATCGCGTCGATACTTGGGAGTCAAGGCGCTTTCACATATCATACCCTGGCCCGGACGAATGCCTTTCATCGGACGTGTGATTCATCATTTTGATGGACTTTAACATGTGAGAAATGGAATCCTTGAAGAAGATTGGTAGCTAGGGTTCTTCTCTCTCTAGAGAATAGAAGACTAAATGGCAAGAGAGAGATCCTAAGACTATATAGGGCTTTTTGGGCTTAAGTGATTTGAGCCCATTCTAGACTTGGCCCACTTAAACTAACTTGTTTGAGTCCTAATTAATTAATTGACTTCATTTGACTCTAATTAATTAATTAATTAATTAGTCCACTATGGAGAGACCATTCTCAAGCTTTCAGAGCAATATTACCTATTGTAGAAATGAGAATACTAAAAATACTCACAGAAAAATTTGAAATTAAAATATAGGGGCTCATTGAGATATTTTCTTAATATACTACGGTACGTTTCGATTGCTTTAAAACTTCTGGAGAATATTTTTGAAAAACATAGCATGGTGTTTTTCAAAAATCGGTCGACGCTGCCTATAGTTGAGGGAGCATAGTCATTTCCAAACTAAATGGGTCGTTCTTATTGTGCTATAAGCCAAAACTGACCAAAAATAAAGTCGCAACATTAAAAAATTAAAATAATAATAAATAAATTTTTTACAAATTTTATATTTTATAAATAAAGTTTCTCACAATTTATAGTTTATTCTTTATGTTCTTAAAATATATAAAATAAATTATTTTAGTTTTATTTTACATTTTTATTTTATTTTAAATTAGTTTTCATGCTATTATTATTTAATTTTATTTAAAATAATTATTATTTTTTCTATAAACCGACTATTTTATATTTTTCATAATAGAAAAATAATATTTTTAATAATTATAAAATATTATGTAGGTCATTCAAAATTTAAAATAAAAACAGTTCAAGCCTGTTCTATTGGGGCCCGCGCTTATCCAAGTTCGGGCCAATACGCTCTAGCTTATTCATTAAACCACCATTTTCTCTTGCCGATCTCAAAATACGGACCAAAGTGGGCCGAGCCCATTATCTCACCTCTAATGTTGTTTGAATTTAATGTTTTTGTGTTTACTATGTTTTTTAGTACAAAAAAAAAACCGTAAACTAAATGTGTTATATCTGTTTTCTTTGTTCTCTTGTTTTTTAAGAAATATAAAACAATTTTCAAAAACTATAATCAAATAGGCTCAAAGTATCTAAAAATCAGAGCTTTTTTTAGATGAATTACATCTTAAACCTCTTGGAGGAGAGAAAACTCTTGTATTAAATTAAAGAAATAAATAACCTCAATTTTTATGGTTTGTTTTTCTTAATATACAATCACTCTTGTATCATACATATTTATGTGTAGTTAACTTTTTTCAAATTATTAATTAATAAACATATATAAAAGGATATATAGAAGTCCCAAATGTCCTAAATAATAACCTTAAACTATTAATAAATAATAACCTTAAACTATTAGACTTGTGATAAGGACCATGTATGTATATATATATAATTTAAACTCCAAACCAAAGCTCAATTAGGTTTGGGAGATAAGCAAAGCCACTGAATTCAAAAACACCTGACAATCAAAAGTGTAGAGGATTGATTGATTATGTTAATTATCATTTACAACAACATAGTACTTGTCATGACAATAACAAAGACATACGAGGTGTAGTGGATAATGAAGATATGTTAATCTTTTATACCAAAAAGGTATGCTCTTTCTAAACGATAATTGACCACACATTCCTGTTTATTACTAATCATATTTATCCCCTAAATCACTTTTTTGTTGTCAGATGATGAAGTGTCTTGAGCGGATTTGTGTACACATGAAAGACGTTTTTAAGTCGTATCACACTTAAACTAATTCTCATACGAGTCGGGAGGAACCATAATGACGATAAAACTCTACTATATAACATAACTGTATTCATAAGACTCGAACTCGAGACCACTAGTTAAGCTAGGAGAGATCTTAATCATCTCACCTACATATTTGATGGTCTCCCTTAAATTGCTATAAACGAACTCAGGAGAACTATTTATCTTTCTAAACAATAATTGACTACAAGTTCTCGTTTATTGCAAATAATACTCATCTCTTAAATTACTTTTTTTTATCGACGCAGCACTACTTTGCGGCCTCTCGGGCGGCCACGCCACACTAAGGCGTCTTAAGAGTTAGGAGGGATTATAAAGACAATAAAACTCTACCATATAACATAACTACATTCACAAGCACTTAACTCTGCACCACACTGCTCTAAGAGAGACCCAACCCCAACCATCTCACCTACATGCTCTGTCACATCTCACATCGGATATGTGAGAAACTTCATAACACTATATAAGTATGGGCTCCTCTCAATCAAGTAAACGCGTTTTAAAGCCGTGAAGGCCCCTTGGGCTCAAAGCAGATAATATCTACATTATTGGGTCATGTCGTTACATGCTCTGTTGTCTCCCTTAAATTACTTTAGAATCTCCTCTATAGATGATGACCCAAATCCCATTCCCAACAAATGCTCTCTACTACACCTTTAAATCAGACACACACAAACATTAATCCACATACGAGTCGAGAGATACCATTAAACGACAAGAAAGTTTCACATAACATGCCTATATTCTCAATACTCGAATTCAAAATCATTGATTAAGGTAGAAAATACCTAAACTATCTCATCTACGTGTTCAATGGTTTCCCTTAAATTACTTTAGCATCTCCCAACAAGTGCTCTCTACTATACCTTTAAATCGTATCATACCTAAACTAATCCACATATAAGTCAAGAGATACCATAATGACAGTAAAACTCTACACAACACAGCTATATTCCCAATACTCGAATTCAAAATCATTGATTAAGCTAAAAAATACCTGAACTATCTCATCTACGTGTTCACTAATCTCCCCTAAATTACTTTAGCATCTCCCGACAAGTGCTCTCTAGTACATTGAATATGAAAAGTTATTTTATAACTAAATCTAGTGGGGAAGTGATTTGACTTTCATTTTATCCCACTGACTGATATTTCATATTCATATTCATATTCATGGCTGGGGCAAAGCAATAACCCCAATATTCTGGGGCGGCTGTGTGTTTTTAGGGCCCATAAACTTCCATTCTCCCACTATCACTTTAGAGAAAAAGTAAAACAATACACTAGTGGGAATACTACCCTCTTCTCGTAAATTGTGCCCAATCTTTATCTAAATTCTAAATCCCTTTACTTTACCCAACTTTCCAATTTTATACTTCTTTTCTTTCATAAACTTTTCTTTTTTTTTTTGTTGGGTACCAAAGTTGACACCCCACTTGAAAGTCCTAAGTCAAAATCTTTTTTTGTTTTTGTGTCTTACAATGAGGTGTTCTAATCGGGTCTTTATACATACATAAAACATTTTTAAGTCATATTATATCCAAACTAATCTATATACGAGTTAGGAGGAATTATAAGGATGATAAAGTTCTACCACCAAACACAGCTATATTCCCAAGACCTGAACTTGAGACCACTGATAAAGTTATAAGAGACTCTAACCATCTCACCTTCATATTCTGTTGACATCAATGGTATATTCTATCTCCCCAACTCCTTTGCTGTCACAAGGAGTTAAATCAAGGAAGGGTCAAATATTGGTCTTACAATGAGTCATTCCACCTGGGTCTATATACATACGTAAAAAACATTTTTGGGTCATATTATATCCAAAACTAATCCATACACGAAGCCTAAGGGATTGTATGGCAGAAGTTCTATCACAAAAACACGCCACATTCCCAAGACTCGAACTCGGCATCAATCGATGTTTATGCTACATTTCAACCATCTCCCCAAACCTCGGTCGCCATATAAACAACATATCCTTATCTTTTTCTGAACTTTTTATTTCATAAAAGTCTTACCGCAGAGCTTCAAACGAACAAAAACCCAAAATCAAATTCAGGTCACAAATCAACCTATTCGACGGTCGGAAGTCAAAATCTATTAGCCGATGACAAAAAAAAAAAAAAAAAAAAAAAAAAAACCAATGGAGAAAGAGTGGATGGAATCACGGGTAAGCAATTTGATTGCTGGAGCTTTGTTGTACATAGGTCATCATGCATTGTCTCTCAAGGTGCTTCCTTTAACCATATTTTTTATAATCTTACACATGCCTTATAATTCTCATGCTACCACAATTCACATACACATAAAATATGGATATGTTTCTTTCTTAATTCCTACCCCTTTTTTTTTTCTTTTCTTTTTTTAAATTGGGTGTTAAGTTTTTTATTTATTTATTTATTTATTAAAAAGAAAAAAAGTATTTACATATCTTTTGGGTTGTAATGTTTTCTACGTGTGGGAGAGAATGAGAATGCAAAGATGAACTACTCTACTTAGCAAAAAAGTATGATGTAAGACTACTCTAGAATTGTGTTCCCATTAGATAACATTGTTAAAAGACTACTCATGAAAGTGGCCTTTCTTTTCTTTTTTCTTTAGAATATTGTTTTTATGTAATGTTTATTATTAGAAAAACATGTTTTTTTTATTTTTTTATTTATGGATAAAGAGCATTATACTCATTCTTATTATACCTTTAAAAAATGGGCTTGAAATTCTATATCATCTTTAATAACTTTACTACTCTTTCCGCCCTCGTTGCTTGATAAATGAAAAAATTGCTACGAAAATTAAGATCGAATTTCCATGCGATTGAATCTTATACTGTGAAAAATGCTCGGAGCAAGCTTACAAGAATCAATGTCAAGATAAATATATTGTTTGATAACTGTGGAATGTTGAATATCAAAATTATGTATTTTACATATTTACCCTTATTATCATTAAATTGCCATATTATCCAAAAATAAATAGAGTTTCTAATAATATTTTATTTTGACTACAATTATTAATTATTGTAATGATGTTTAAAAATGTAAAAAATATTTATTCTAATAATATTATAAAAAGACATAAATATGTTTAAAAAATAACCAATATAATCTAAACTTTTAAAACTATCAAAACTAAATCCAAGAGATATTTGCAAAATATTGTATTATTTATAAGTGGCTTTTTGGTCCAATTTATTTTCATTTAAATTTTGTTGTCGATCGTGATTCTACATTTTCATTCCACGTTAAGTAGGTATTTACCTACTTATAATTTTCAACGCTTTTTCATTTAAAATTTCAATTAATAGCTTCCTAAAATTTTATTATCAAACATATTGAAAAATTAAAACCATTGAAAATTTTCATTTTCAATGGTTTGAACATTTTCAATAGTTTATCAAACAGGGCCTAAACAAAGAAGTAGAATTTAAAAATGTGCATATATAAAGATAATTTTTTAAGATAATTAAAATTTTCCATCATGTAGTGAATAAAATTAAGTGTATAAATAAGAAAGAAATTAAAGAAGGTTTAACCGAAAGAAAAGTTAGAATCGGTGATTGTCATTTTGTCAAGAGTGAAAGAATATTGTCCTTCAAATATGATTTATTTATTTTTTAATTTAGTAAATTTTTAACTCATCAATGGATTATTTTATGCACTATAATCTTAATTTTCTGTTCATGATCAGAACATGGTGATGATTTTCAAAAACTCAAACATATATTATTCAATCCTCTAATTTCATCAAGTGGGCTAATGCATCCATTGTTATGACCTACCTCTTTTTGTTTTTAAGAATTTTAAATAAAATTTTATTTTTTTTTCAGTATAAATCCTGAAGAATCCCATGAGCCACATATTTCATTTAGGTTAAGCCATAGACAATGACATCAGAGATAGGCCATGCATGTGGTAATTGAAATATAAATCCCATGAAATATAATTAACAAGTGATTAGCAAGTGCTTTTGTGACTCAAAACCACACTTAGGCACTTTCTATTAATTAACATTTTATAGTTTAATCAAATGGTTAAAAAAGGATTAAACCTCCTTTCATGGCTTATGTGGCATTCTAATCTTTTCAATCTACCCCTTGGTTTTATTGAATGGAGACAGACAAAAAAACAGCTTGGTTTTTCACTAAATTAAGCAACAAGCCATAAAGTGATATTCCATATCCTTCCCTCTATTTGTGATTATTTGGTTTTTCATCGTTTTCTTTTCAGATATGGGTTTTTTTTTCTCTAATAAAGTGTTTTTTCCACATCGATCTGAATCTGCCTTTGTTTTTTCGGGTTTTTGTCATCGACCTATTACAATAATATTTTGTCGTCGACTGGTCAGAATTTGGTTTTGTCGACAATTATCTCGAAGCCATACGCTGCTCGGGATGGAAAGTTCGATCCGATCGATCATCTGACGAATCATGTTCATCAATATACTACGATTCAAATCTTGGTGATTCTTGAAGATTTGGCGATTATCAAACGCAGAGCTTCTTTAACTCCATCTTTGCCATTAACCTCGACATTACGTCATCCTCTCAAAGTGCTTTGCGACTTTCGACATATGTTTCACCGATCGTGTCACACCCCACCCCTACTAGAGGGCGGGGGTGTGTGCCGGCCACCGTCACGTAAACCCCAACCGGCTACTCCAACGACTCAGAGAACCCGTGAATCGCCCTCGTGCTGCTTCTGGTCGGTAAAACCCATATAAAAATTTTTCCTTTCTAAATCCCAGGATTTTATAAAATTTCCCCGACAAAGATAACAACCACATAATGTGACAAATCCCAAAACCTATATATACAATTTACACTTTTCAAAATATGGCAACCAACACACTCTTTCAAAGAGCCTCAAGCTCATCACATTTTCACAATACAAAAAACAACTCCTAAAAATACTAAGAATGACATTCTGGAGGCATTACATGCGCCCTTACTTGCCACATACCGTATGACCCTCCTGGATTCGGCGTTACAGATCAGACGCTTAATATAAATCAATAAATTTATCTCTTTTCAAAAACAAAAAAAAATAAAAAAAATAGCAACAATCCATAGAACTTAATTAGCCAAGCTTTGTATTATCCTTCTCCTTCTAGAGTCCAAATCATGTAGAATCTATGATTGAAACTTATTAGTTATTCTAGAAAACCAAATTTCATTATGGCGACAAATTAGTAAGTCACATGCATGCAGTTTGAAATAAAAATAAATATGGACTTATTATCAAAACTTTCCCTAAGATCCTCCTCCATAAATATCTGTGTTTTTAATGATGATGCATGTGGGAAGTTTGGCCCACTCATATGCCTAATTTTCATCTTTAAAACAAAACATGTTTGGTGATGAATCCATTCCTAGATGTTTTTTTAATTTACTTTGAGGAAAATGAAGGTGATGAATGATTTCCCAAGTGAATCTCTCTAACTTTGGCCTTCTGTTTCCCAACTAGAACATACTCATCATTAAACAAGCCATCTCCAATTTACATTTTGACTGAGATTGTCCACTATATCATGATTAGAAAATTTAACAGAAAATATGGTTAAAGGGTTTGTTTGGTTCTTGTTTTTGAAAACACTGAGAATACCGTTCAAGGTTTAAAACCGCTTTTATGTTCTCGACATTGCTTTGCCTTCCTATGTTTTTCGTAACACAAAACTAGAAAACTAAGGCCCCGTTTAATTCACTAAAATTTTTAACTCTATCCAAAATTCGTATCATGAAAATTTTCAATGTATTCTAATCTTTAGTTTTCATTTTAAACACGCTTCGTATCAATTCATTAAAATAAAAGTTAATAAGAAAACTGCTTTGTAAAACCATTTTCTTGAAAATGAAGTTAATGAAAAACAATGAAAATGTGTTTAAATGTTACTACCACAATCCCGTGTTTTCGAACCCGATGAGAGAGAACAGGAAAACAAGGGAAGACTAAAGGGGGAAGAAAGAAGAAAAAATAGCCACAATCTCGTGAGCCGCTTTATCCCAATCGACCAAATCCCGCTGCTGATTTAATTAGAAACAAGGAAAACAA